>CM039720.1:12693050-12763546 GCA_022539455.1 Dendrobium nobile | reverse complement strand
ATGATTTAAGAATGATGAGGTGTACCTCTAAAGGTTGCATATTTTTTTATTAGTTATTAGCAATCTGCATGTCGATTTGCTTTAGCCTAGATTTCATTAGGCTCTTTAAGACTAAAAAAAATATTTTCTACTCATAACAAATATTTAAATTTTAGGTTTAATAATATAGAAATCAAACAACCTAGGGAACTACCGAATCGCCCTAGGTCACATGCATATTAATGCATTCTTCTTTACTCCTTTGATGAGACACTTCCCGCCTGCAGTAGAGTCCAGATAATCTGGCCTATGAGGATGAGGTTCCGAACCTAGAGAAGATCTAGTCTCATTCAAAAAATAATTTTATACAAGCCTATTTTAAAATCTGATGCATATTTGATTTGGATACTTCAACCAGCATGCATTGCATTAGAAACTAATTAAAAAAAATTTTAATTGCATTAGCTCTAGGAGCAATTACCCAACATAAGTAAAAGGCTAATTAGAAACTCTCTAGATGTCGGTCTTACCTTCCAAAAACTAATCCACCCATCTATCTTTCATAAATGATTGGAACACATAATTTTAAATTAATTTGGTGGTTAGCTGGCTCCCCAATCCAGCCGGGGTAAGTCCAAGTTTTACACTATATTAGTTAGGACACGGGTGTTAATGTGCGTAGAACACTAAACCCAATTTAGATTTAGGATTCAAGGCTACTATACTTGGTTTCGTATTGCCTAAATAGTGGGAGTTTTCCTATTCTTTAGGGATTATAAATTTTACTTATCTGTGTCACATGGAATGATGCCACTTTTATCTTTCTCTCACACATATGTCGACTGCTTGATTTTCTTTTCACCAGTTTTCTCTTTAGTACCTTAGTCCCTCCGAATGCTGGTGGGAGCCAAGCATGTTGACTAAGTCAAATTGGACCTCTCTTTTCTTTTGAGTAGGACTTCCTAGTCTCTACCCTATGTGCCAATCCCATTTTGGAAAGGATGATGTATGATCCTTAATTGAGAGTTTTCTCAGGCTCCAGCCTGAGATGTAATTAACCACGGGGGCTTACGCCATGAAAAATTGAATGCTACATCATCTAAACCCCATATGAGCTGATGTATCAGGTTGGGAAACTCATTATTTTGATCAGGACATGTATATTACTACCCAACAGGATGCACTGGTGAGAGCTGCTATCCTCAATAATTAGTTGTATGCACGATGTAATCTTCCCTCCCATTGGCCTATTGGCGAGGAGCGCGGAGGCCTGCGATCGTCTCTATCCCTTAGTGTGGATGCGGTCGTATACCCCTCTATAATCTCTTGCATCCATAACAGTGTCCTTTCAGAGGTCCTCACCTATAACTACATATTCTACTTTTATGGAGGACATGGTTACAAAGTATTTCATTCAACTAGATCAAGAAACTAGAGATTTTCCTATGAACTAGTACGTTCCTGATGTAGTTTTTCTATCAACTTTACATCCAATAAAATTTAAATCTAAGTATCTAACTAAGTTAAAAGTAGAACTTTTATTAGGATACTAGATGCCTAAGTTTTGTATACCAATGATATACCTTAAAATTTATTAACTAAAATCATATGAGATTTCTTAGAGTCAGAGTAAAACCTAGTACATAAATAGACAATAAACATAATGTTAGGCCTACTAGCAGTCAAATATAGTAAGGATCCTATAATTCCCTTACATTTCTTTTGATCTATAGCTTTTCCATCTAAATCCTTATCTAACTAAGTGGTAAGGCTCATTGGTGTATTCATTCTTTTTGAACCTTCCATATCAAATTTATTCAATTTTTTTATGTATTTTGTTTGGCTTAGGAAGGTACTATATTCTCTTTACTTAATACTAAACCTAATGAAATATGTTAACACACCTATCATACTCATTTCAAACTCACTACTCATAGTGCTAGAAATTTTATTAAATAAATATCATTTGTGGATCCAAAGAGAGTATCATCAACATAAATTTATACTATGAGTATATCTTCTCCAACTTTTTTAAGGAACTAAGTGTTGTCTACGCTACCCTTAACAAATACTTTGTCTAACAAAAAGTTGCTAAGCCTATCATACCATGCACTAAATGCTTGCTTTAACCCATAAAGTACTTTCTTAAGCTTGTAAACATGATTGTGAAAGGTAGAATTATTCTCAAAACCTAGGGACTGCTCTACTTAAACATCTTCTTTTATAGACCATTCAAAAAAGCATTTTTAATATCTATTTGGTATAGTTTCAAACATCTAAAATAAGTAAAGGCTAACAACACCCTTATAGCCTCTAACCTATCTATTGGGGTAGAAGTCTCCTAAAAATTAATCCCTCTACTTGATTGTACCCCTTAACTACTAACCTGACATTATTTCTAACTTCTGATTCAAAGTCATTTAATTTAATTTTAAAAATCCATTTGGTACTAACTTGTTGGTGGAATTTTGAAAACATGTTTTTTAAAAAATATTAGTTTTCTTTGGGGATTTTAAGATTAAGGTTGAGTTCTAATTCTAAAGTCGAATCAACTCGTTAGAAAGAATATATCACCCCGGAGGACGAAAATAAACTTTCATAACGTGTTCAGACTTAGAATTGTGAAATTCATCTTGAATATTATGACCAGATGCTAAAGAGAACTTCTTATGGCCACGAAGGGTCAAAATGAGGTCAACTGAATATCCAGCTACAATATTCAAGAAGTGTGATCGTTAGGTTCACATCCAAAGCCTTATCAAAGAAAGATGTATCTCCCCGAAGGGAGAAAATATCATTCGATGATAATTCTTTGAATATGATAATAATGATCACTAATATTTTAAATTTTCCCAAAGAAATCCAATTGAGTTTTGAAAAATCAATTTTTAAAATCAGGTGCGTGTGTGGTTCTAAATCTCCTACGAGCGCAAGCCCTCGTAGTTAATTACATCGTAGGAAAACGAGGTCTCCTACGAAAACTCTCGATTAAAATAATGGCAAAATTTTGTTAGAATTTCTAGGAGTTATCAAAGTATGAATTGAATTATTGGAAAATCAAAAGGGAATGGATCAAAATTGAGCAGTTTATTAACAGAGTCAAAGGATGAGAGGTAGGGGACACTTTGAGATTCCAGAACCATCCGGAAGTGTCCCAACTTAATCTAAGTGTTGGGCTTTATGTTTTAGGATTGAAATGATGCTTTAATTAGAGTTAAGTATTTTATTAGAAATTTGGGACTATATTCCCGAAATTTGGGGTCTTATAATCAAAGATCTGCCCCGGATCCTAAATCTATTTTAGACACTGGACCACAGTCATCCGATCCTAACTAATGCAGTGCAAGGTCTGGACTTACCCCGCCTGGATTGGGGAGCCAGCTATCCACCTAATCGATTTAAAATACATGAATCCGGTCTTTTATGAAAGAGTGGTAGGGACGTTGTAATTAAAGTTTGGAGAGGCGGAGCCGACATCTAGAGATTTTCCTAATTGGCCCCTTGGACTTATGTTGGGTGCTAAAATGCTAAGGACTATGAAATTAAAATTTTGACTCTTTAATTTGTATCTAATGCAATGCATGCTGGTTAACAACCTCAAATCAAATATGCTTGAAAATTTTAAAAACAGGCTTATAAAAAAATTTTTTTAGAAGACTGGACTTCCCCAGGTCCGGCACCTCGTCCTCATAGGTCAGACTATCCGGACTCTACCCGCAGGCGGGGAAGGGTCTAAAGCAAGGAAAGAGTAATGCAGAAATATGCATGCGACCCCGGGTCGATCCCCCTAATTCCCTAGATTCGTTATCTTTCTATGTTGTTTAGACTCACTAAAATTTTAGACTTTTAAAATTATGAGTAGAAAAGTTTCACACCCTCACGAGCCTCACGTATCCAGGCGAAAACAAAGAGCGGCATGCAATCGCCAAAAAAAACTAGTAAAAACAAGTAATCCTAGAGGCAATCAAATCATCACATCAAATATAAATTAATTAATAAATGTCCATAGGCAAATTGCCTTGCTTATTACAAACCAGAATATTGCAGAAAGTAAAGTGGCCGGGCACCACTGACAACAACCCGGATTCTAAACCTAGTAACGACGCAAGTTATTTTGAGTGGGATACTCTCAATCTTCAAATCTTCAAATCTTCAATTTCATTCTTCTTTGGACTCCTTTTCTTCAATCTTCTTGAAATCTTCGTAGCGGATTACCCAAATGGACAAGAGGGCACTTCCCTCTAAGGGGAAGGCCACTCTTTCCTCTTTGGGTAAGGAAGAGGTATGATCCAAATTTGGATTTCCAAATGGAAAAGGAGTGTTCCCTAAAGGGATATCCTTTCCTCTTTGGAATCCAAGCTTTGGATCTATGTATCTCAACTCAAAATCGACTTTCACAACACTTAACAATTATACAAATTACATTGATATCAAAATAAAAATCTAGACTCACCTGCAAGGTTATCCTAAACAATAATATAAATAAAGCAGTTATTCCCAAGCAGTTATATATGAGCAAAAAAAAGTAAACACACTGGCCACGCTCTTTTAATGATTTGGGGGCTTTAGCAGCTGAAGCACTGTGCAAAGAGTTTTATAATATTTATGCATTTTTTTGATTTGCCCCTTTTTTATATTGCCCTGCATGAGCGCGGCCACCTGCAGAAAACTGTGTCAACATCCAGATCGTACCTAACCTAAGGGTAATCTAGTCGCCAAACACATCAATCCATCCACAGAGTACAGAAAAAGTAAGCAGACACAGCAAAGCAATTTCATCCACAACATGCAGTGAAAACTACGAAAAATCCGGCACACAGCAGTAAAGTAAACACCGCCTAACCTAGATCTAGAGTTGGTTGTCCTAGCACATCATCTAAAGTGTGTGAGAAAGGTCGTGTGGCTGGGGTAGATCCTAAAGTGGGTTATTAATTGAAGTTGTCTAAAGGTCTGGATTTGTTAAGGCTTAAAAGGAATTTAAATTAAAATTAAGTATTAATGAATTAAGAATTTTAATTAAACGTGTTTAAAAGTTAATTGATTACTACCTTTGTTTCACACCGAGGCCGTGAAGTTTATTTCACCTTCCTTGGGGCTAAGCTAATAGCCTCGTAGGCCTGGGTTACCCAGTAGCAATCGGGTTTGATTAAGTTATTTAAATTGGTTGAATTAAAAGAGTGGATTAATATTAAAATGAGTTAATTACTGATTTTAGAAGCTTGATTAATTTAAGTTTGCCATTAATTGATTCGTGGCGTTGTGCCACCAGGCTCGAGGAACCAGCCTCCTTAGGACACTTAGCCCCGCAGCCCGGAGTAGTCCAGCCGATAAACCAAATTAATGTAATTGAATTAGAGACTTTTAAAAAAAAGTTAAATAATTAAAAAGTTAATCCATTTTAAGGTTTGACACCCTTTAGAATTCATTCGTGGCGTTGTGCCACCAGGCTCGAGGAACCAGCCTCCTTAGGACACTTAGCCCCGCAGCCCGGAGTAGTCCAGCCAATAAACTTCAACTTTAGGGTGGTTGTTGTGTTTTAAAGGATTTGTTAAATGTTTTGGACATTAAACCAATATTTTCTGAATTTTAGAATGATTATGAGTTTTATGAATTTTTTGAATATTTTAATGATTTAATTAAAGGGTTAAAAGTTGAAATTTTGATTACGACCAACTTCTGGAATGTTTGTATTTTATAAAAAAAACTAGACCTCACTACGATGAGTTAGAAGGTGAGTACGTTAAAATCGGATTTTTCTAGATTTTATTACAAAGGTTTGAAGTTTTGAACTAGTTTTAACTACGGTTTGACCAATTTGTTGACTTTTTAATTCTAAAACTTTTCTGGAACTTTGATATTTTTAATAAATACTAGTCATCATTATGAGTTGAATGCAAGTGAGTTTAATCAATTTGGATTTTATTTGAATTAGTTATGAATTATTGAAGTTATGACATTTTAACAATTTTAGGGATTTCTTAATTAAGGTCTCTTTTGTGATTTTGCTTCAAACAAATTCCCAATCTCTTGAAAACACCTCCAAAGGTCAGGAACAACCTAAGGAGGGGTCCCCAAGTGTTTGGGAGATTTTTGGATTTTTATATTATTATTAATTAATTATCTTAATTAAATATTGGTTTTCACTTAAAATTAAATTAGGGTTTAAATTGCTGTCAAAACAAGGGCTTTTAATTATCATAGATTAAGGACTGAATTCTGGTCAGTTTAAGGGTTTATATGTAATTTTTGGATTTAAATTGGATTTATTACAATTTTTTTAGAAGTTTTAAAGCTTAATTAAGGGTTAATGCTTAGAAAATTAATTAGGGGATCTAATGACCTCAAAAATTAGTGAAAATTTCTCTAGGGCTGAGGATGTCACTAAGTTCAAATGTTCAAAGTTTCAACTCAAGGGAGGTGAATCCTAATTATTGAAATTTTTCTAAGTTTTCTATACATGAGTCCTTAATTATTGTCCTTAATTATGTCACTAAGTTAATGGGCTTGAATCAATGTTTGGACTAACCCTCATACTCAATACATAAGGCATGCATGAATCACATAAACACATTCAACACCTAAATCTAGGAGAGCCTTAGACTAAGTGGTGTGTGTTTCCTAAACATGTAAGGATTAAATAGCATAATTAGTTAAACTTATGATTAGTGAATAGTCAAGAAATGATTATCCACCAATCATCCCCATTATTTCCATTCATATACTTAACCCATGTTTAAAATTGCAAAGGAGATCTCTTAAACCATAAAAGATTTAAATATAACTAATTTTAAAGTAGATTTTAAAATAATGTAAAACATATAGATATAAAAATATATATATATAATTATAAATATATATATATATATATAAATATATAAAATATATATAATATATAAAATATATATATATAAAAATTATTCATTTGCACATTTGATAACTATCAAAACATAGCTCAAATAAATACATAAAATTTTCTGGAAATCAGTCACATTCTTAAAAATATCAAGCCAAATTTCAAATAAAATTATCCAATTTATATGTAATTAAAAATGAAATAAGTTTTCTGTATTTCTAAATTACCAGTAAAATAATAGTCAAAATAAACTGATTTTATTTTAAAATAAACTAGATGAAATTCTGAAAAGTTTGATATATTATACTCATTTTTTGGTTCTGTATGTAATTTACTATGATTTGTTCAAGTTTCAGTAATTAAAACTAATTAAAACTCATTTTTCTTAATCAAATGGCGGCGGTCAGACACGCGGCACGCTCGGATTCGTGGGATCGAAACCGCGCGGCGGCGGGGACACGCGTCGGCTGCGGGCCGCTTCACGCGGTTTTCACTTAACCACGTCAGCGGCTCGTAGTAGCCGTTGGATTAACTGCGGGTTCGATCCAACGGCTGAGATCAGATCTCGCGGTTTGATCTCAGCAGGAGAGGATCAAACGGCGGAGATTCGATCCCGCTGTTCCGAATGGACGGCCCTGATCTCGCCGGACGGCTGATCGAACGACGGATCGAATGCGCGGTCGGATCAGACCGCGGAAGGGCTCGATCTGGACCGTTGATCGAACGATCAACGGTCCAGAAAAACGTACACTCGCCGGAGACCGTGAGTGACGCCCTAGAAAACGTATTTCGCTACGTTCTCTCGATCGGATCGATCATTTCACTTAAAATTTTAAATGTAGATTCAAGACATGAACAGAAATCATGGGAATAGTTAGTTTTTAACTAAAACCCTAAAAACATAAGGCTATTTAATCTAACTAATGTGAACTAGATCTAGGGTTTTAGGGAGTTATACCGTTAGATCTTCGAAATTTCTGGATTGATGAGCTTGTAGATTGTCCAAGTGAAGATTCCCAGCGAAAATCCAAGCTCGAACGCGTCTGGATCGGCTGCTATAGGCTTGGAACGGTCTAGGTGGTGGGTTCGCTGGAGAACTCGCCGCCGGTGACGTGCAACCACTTGGATTGTAGTGGGGAGGTAGAGGAAGCTCTGGAGATTTAAAACGAACTGAGAGTTCGATCTGGGAGGCTAGGGTTAGTGAGTGAGGCTGCTTTGATCCATTTTTCTCAAAAGTCACCTTTTCCCCTATTCAAACGGCCTGGGCTGGATTGGATGGCTGGATCTACTCCTGGACTCTCCAGATGATGCCACCTTCCCTGGGAAAGCTGGAAGGCTGCGGAAAGGGCTGGACATGCCTCATTCCCATTGGGTGGACTTGGGATGAGTGGGGGGACCATTGCCACTTAAGGCTAAACCAAGGGCTGAGCTCGGTTATGGGGCCTATTAGAGAGCTTAGGGCACCAATAGGTCGGCCTTGGGGAGTTAAATCAGGGAAAAAGGTCTAAAAGGTTGATTAAGACCTTTTAAAAGGGTTTAAGCCCTTGTTTGACTAAATTGACCAGTCAACTGGTCAATGGAGCTGATGTGGCATCCAAGCAGGTCATGGAGTCCTTCTAAGTGGCTGGATGAGTGTGGCTTGAGCTAGGTCCAATGGGTTGAAAGTTTTGACCATATAAATGGTCACTTAAGCCTTGAGTTGACTGGTTGACCAGTCAACTCCATCAAGGGTTATGAAATTTTCAATTAGGTGATTCAAATGAGTTGATTAGGTGGATTGAGGGTGGTTCCAAGAGCCATGTGTGTCAAGTAGATTAAGAAGGCTTAATGGGCCTTTAATGGGCTTCTAAGCCAAAACTGGTTGACTTGGTCAACCAGTTGGGTTCAAGGGCTAGAAATGGGTTCAACAAATTCAGAATGTCATCCTGAGTCTATTGGATGTGGTCCCAGGGTTTGGAGGGTCGATTTGGTCAAAATCACCATTTGAGCCCTTAAGGGCTTGTTTGGTCATCCTAGGTTGACTTGGTCAACCAGGTTGACCCAGGGTCTGGGTTTGGGCTCAACAGGTTTGAAATGATACTTTAAGGTTAATGGAAGTGGTTGGATGGCCTAAAGAGGTCATTGGGTCAAAACTCATGTTTGGACCCTTAAAGGGCCCCTTGGGTCAGACCAGTTGACTTGGTCAACCAGGTTGACTCAAGGGTTGGAAATGGGTTCAAAAGATTTGAAATGGCATTTGAAATTTGTTAAAGGTGGTTGCATCCCATTGGAGCTCATTTGGTTTGAAATCCCCATTTGAGCCCCATAGGGGTATTTTGGTCAATTTGACCTATTGGTCAACTATGGTCAAAAAATGGGTCTGAAAAACGCAGTTTACTGCTCAATGGGTTAAAATCAAGGTCTGGAAGTAATTGGAGGCTTGGGTAAGGGTTCCAAGGTTAAGATCCCAGAGGGGTTAGGTTCAGTGGCATGGGCTGTAAATATTTGAAGGTTTCACAGCCTGTGATTTTAATTCAAATTCTGGGGTTAAAGACCTCAGAATGGGCTCAAAATTGGAGGGTAGCCTCTAGAGACATATCTTATCACTTTGTGAGTGATAGACCCTGAATCAGAGGCCATTAGACGGATTTTGGGATGTTTGAAAATTCTCTGAAAAGGGTCTTTAGGACAAGGCCTTAAGGCTTAGATTTGAGTCTGGATTTCTGGATTTGGAATGGATTTCAAGTTTGAATGATTAATATTGAAGTATCCAAATCATTAACAATCATGTTGTGACTGTTAATGGATGGATAAGGTCAAAGCTAGATTAAAGGTGGGATCAAAGTCTAGGTTGAAATTTGGATTCTCAAGTGGATTGAGTCAAAGTTTGGATATGTTTGAAACTTGAATTAATTTGGATTTGAATTGAATGAAGTTTGAGATTTGAATTGATCAAGGGCTGAGTCAAATTGAAGCTGAGTTGATCAAGGGTAGGAATTGATTTGAGGTTGAGGTTGATCAAGGATGTGGATTGGTTTGAAGTTGGAGTGATCCTAGGATCTAGAGGAGTTCTAAGATCTAGGATTTAAGGGAATCCTAGGCTCTAGAATAGGCTCTAAGGTCTAGTTCTAGGAAAGGATCTTAAGGTCTAGAGTGGATCCTAGGATCTAGAATTAATTTGGAGTTTGGAAGGGCCTCAGTGACCTCATACAAAAATGAGGTCAACAAATGGACCCCCAATGTGTTTGGTAGAAGGAACTTCTGCTGCACACATTGGCGTTGACCGAATAGAAGTAAAATTTTGGGAGTGAAAGGGAGATCATCTCCCAACCTCAAGCCTATAGGATGCTAGTGGAAGGCTTACACCTATTGGATAAGGAAAACTGGTAAAACCAAGGTAGGGAATACCTAGCCTTGGGTCTAAGGAAGGGCATCACCCAACCTTAGGTCTACAGGATGCTGATAGAAGACTTACTCCTAGTAGACAAGGAAACTGGAGAAACCCAAGGTAGGGAATACCTAGCCTTGGGTCTAAGGAAGGGCATCACCCAACCTTAGGCCTATAGGATGCTGATAGAAGACTTACTCCTAATAGGCAAAATTAACTGGAAACCAAAGTAGGGAATACCTAGCTTTGGGTCTAAGGAAGGGCATCACCCAACCTTAGGTCTACAGGATGCTGATAGAAGACTTACTCCTAGTAGACAGATCAACTAGAAACCAAGGTAGGGAATACCTAGCCTTGGGTCTAAGAAGGGCATCACCCAACCTTAGGCCTATAGGATGCTGATAGAAGACTTACTCCTAATAGGCAAAATTAACTGGAAACCAAAGTAGGGAATACCTAGCTTTGGGTCTAAGGAAGGGCATCACCCAACCTTAGGTCTACAGGATGCTGATAGAAGACTTACTCCTAGTAGACGGATCAACTGGAAAAACCAAGGTAGGGAATACCTAGCCTTGGGTCTAAGGAAGGGCATCACCCAACCTTAGGCCTATAGGATGCTGATAGAAGACTTACTCCAAATAGGCAGATTAACTGGCAAACTAGGGTGGTGCCACGAAGGGCGTACTCCACCACTAGCGAATGGTCATGTGTGGAGGAAACTTGCTCCACACAGAGGACCTCAACTGGCAAACTAGGATGGTGCCACGAAGGGCGTACTCCATCACTAGCGAATGGGAATCAGGATGGTGCCACGAAGGGCGTACTCCACCACTAATCCCCGGGTCAAATGCTAGGTAGTGCCACGGAGGGCGTACTCCACCACTAGCGGTCTAATCCTAAAGGAAGGAAATGCCTAACCTTAAGGAGAAGGCGAAGAGCGTTAAAAAATAAATAAACTAAAAAAAAAGGTAGAATCAAGTTGTAAATCAAGAAGAGGAAGTTTTATTAATTGATAAAATGAGCTACATCAAGCATAGTATTTCTTAAGGAAACGCCCATTAACAGGTAGCATTGGGTGGTTCCCTTTACAATCTACTAACTGATACGAGCCTCCTTCGTAGACAGTCTCTATAACGAAGGGTCCTTCCCATGTAGGTTCAAATTTGCCTCCCAGCTTCCGATGGGCCAAGATAGGCCTCCGAAGGACCAATACCAAGTCTCCCGCTTGGAGGTCCTAGGTCGCACTAACTTATCGTGAGCTTGAACCATACGGGATTTATACAACTCTAAACTTTGTTGAGCTTGGAGACGTCGCTCTTCAAGGCCTTCGAGTTCTTCCAATCGTAGTTTTGCATTTTGTTCATTGTAATTTGATTCTGAACTGCAATTCTAAGCGAAGGGATTTGTATTTCCAAGGGTAGAACAGCCTCAGATCCATACACTAGTGCAAACGGGTGGATTGGGTCGGGGTTCTATAAGTGGTACGATAAGCCCACAAAGCTTCCACCAACCGCTCATCCCACTGCCGTTTGTTATCATCAAGGGTCTTTTTGACAATTTGCACCAAGGTTTTGTTGAAGGCCTCGGCCAATCCATTTGCCCGAGGGTAATAGATCGTCGAATATCTCCAATCAATATTATGGCGCCTTACAAAACTATTGATTTTTGTAGACTTGAATGCGGACCCATTATCGGATATGATTCTGCGGGGTACGCCGAATCGATATACAATGTGGTCACGAAAGAATTTTAAGACATGGTGTGATGTTTACGTTTCGTAGGGGAATTGCTTCCGCCCACTTCGAAAAGTAATCAGTTGCTGCTAATATGAAACGATGACCTCTCGCGGAGGGAGGGTCAATCGGCCCAATGATATCTGTGCCCCAACTTTCAAAGGGCCACGAGGCTATCGTAGGGTGTAACACATTAGGCGGCTGATGTAAAACCACACCATGGACCTGACATTGATGACAGTGCTTTGCCGTATTCATGCAATCGTCAATCATTGTAGGCCAGTAGTATCCAAGTCTCTTAATCTTTAATTTCATTTTTGGACCCGATTGATGAGCACCGCACAGTCCTGAATGAACTTCATTAACAATTTTCTGGCTTCTCGCTTGTTCAAACAGCGCAGCCACATGTGATCGAAGGACCGACGGTACAACAAATCGTTAACTAGTGCATATGATAGGGCACGTTTCCTAATCTGGTTGGAGAGTGATTTATCCTGGGGAAGCTTCCCTTCTTTAAGGTAATCGACTAAGGGTCGTCTCCAATCGCCTTCTTCGTCAGTTGTCGAAGAGGCAGAAAGGATCTGAAGGGGAGTCTTATTAATGTATTCCAAATCTATAAGAGAAAGAGTCTTACGACCCTGTATCTCTATAGGGATGGAATCCTCCTCAGGACATGCAAATTCCTTTGCAAGTTTTGCTAAGGCATCCGCCGCAGAATTGCTTCCACGGGGAACCCTATACAAAGTAGCAATGGGGATTTGTTCCAACAAGTGAAGCGTGTACTGGTGATATTTAGGAGATTCGGATTCAAGACTTTATAAGTTCCGGCGACTTGGTTAATAACTAGTTGGAATCTCCAAAGATCTTAATCTCTTTAATCTCCATTAGAATTGCAAGTTCCAAACCAGTTATCAGAGCTTCGTATTCAGCTTCGTTGTTTGTGCAAGGCTCCGATAAGTGGTAGGAAAATGCATCATTCCTTTTTCTGGTGTAATAAAAATTAGACCGACTCCAGCCTTTCCAGGAATTACAGATTGTTGGGTCGCAATCCTACAAGAGGATGCTGCCCCATCAAAATATAATTCCCAGATGGCCTCGCTAGATTCCCCCAAACTCATGATTTGTTCGTCGGGTAAGTCATCATTTAGAGGAGAATCTGCTGGCAGCGGGTGTGCTGCCAGAAAGTCGGCAACAGCCTGTCCTTTCACAGCACGAGAGGAGTGAAAGTAATCTCAAATTGCAACAATATCATAGACCAACGGGCTAAACGTCCTGACAACGTAGGTCGGGTCATAAGATATTGCAAAGGATTAACTCTTGAAATCAGACTGATTGAGTGGGAGAGCATGTAATGCCTCAGTTTCTGAGCTGCAAAAACTAAAGCAAGACAATGCTTCTCAATTGAAGGGTATCGAATTTCAGTAGGAAGGAGTCTTCGACTAAGGTAGTAGAGAGCATTCTCTTTTCCTTCGTCGTTAACTTGAGCTAACAGAGCACCTAAAGACTCATCTAGAGCTGCGGTTAGAGGATTAATGGCTTTCGGGAATCGGAGCTGCCATGACTGGCGGGTTAGAAAGGTATTGTTTGATATCATCAAAAGCATTTTGACACTTCTCGCCCCATACGAATTTAGTATCCTTTTTCGCAAGGACAGAAAAGGGTTGACATCTCCCGGAAAGATTAGAAATAAACCTCCTTATATATGCCAATCTACCTTGTAGAGACCTTAACTGAGTAAGGCTCTTAGGGGATGGCATATTTAAAGATGGCTTCAATTTTAGCAGGATCTATCTCAATTCCGCGGTGCCTTACTACGAATCCTAAGAATTTTCCCGAAGCGACGCCGAAGGCGCACTTCAAGGGTTCATTTTCAAATCGTAGCGGCGCAACCGTTCGAAAACAACTCTTAAGTCATACAGGTGAGCCTCTTTAACCTTGCTCTTGACAACTAAATCATCAATATAACATTCAACTTGATTATGAATTAAGTCGTCAAAGATACGGGTCATGGCCCGTTGGTAGTTGCTCCGGCATTCTTTAGGCCGAATGGCATTACCTATAACAAAAGATTCCAATAGGGGTTCTGAACGCCGTATTTCTCTCATCTTCAGGGGCCATCTTGATTTGGTTATAACCCGACGAGCCATCCATGAATGAGAAAATAGCATGTGAGGAGGCAATGTCCACCATGAGTTCTGGTATTGGTAGGGGGAACTCATCCTTAGGGCATGCCTTGTTCAGATCCCTATAGTCGACACAAATCCGAATCTGACCATTTTTCTTTCGAACTGGCACGACGCTGGCCACCCAAGAGGGGTATTGTTCCTCTCGAATAAATCCGGCTTCTGCCAATTTCTTAACTTCAGAAACGACTTGTTGCTCAATCTCTAAGCGCATGCGTCGAGGAGCTTGTTTAACAGGGATGGCATCATGCCGAACCCCAAGTTTGTGGACTGCTACCTCAGCAGGCAAACCTGGCATTTCGTCATATGTCCAGGCAAAGCAATCTCTGAACTCGAATAACAACTGGATTAAGTCTTGAGTTTCACTCTCGCTCAACAAAGTACTTATGAAAATCGGACGGGGGTCATCATCGTTTCCCAGGTTAATTTCTCTTAACTCATCGACTGTCGACTTAATTTCCTCTTCAAATTCAGGGGGTGCATCCCGAACTTGAAGATCATCAGGATCGTCTAAAGTCTCCAAACAGAGTTCATCCAAAGGACAAGGAGGATCTGTAGGGACATTTGGAGAATCGAGATGGTAAGTTATCATTAGGCAATACTCATCATCATCGAATGAACTAACTGTTCCAAAGCCAATACCACTCATTGGATTTTTACTTATTTTTGTTCGCCAAATATTCTCGTGGTATCTAGCTTGACCCTTAGTCCATCGGTATGGTACAGAACCTTTAGAAAAAGTATTTTTTACACAAACAGGGAAGTAGCCGAAAGGTAATTCCATTAATTCATTAAAATCTGCCTCCTCAAGGGTTACATCACCTTCGTCCCTTGCGGAGGAGGAGCCAGGAAAGAATTTCTGGACTTTCTTAACTTCACCATCCAAGTTGGGGGCCACTTTGACTTCCAACCCTACAACCCTGCCTGCCGACAGTGGGGTCAGAGAAAGGGCCTCTATCCTCCTAGTGAGCTTTTCATACATTGTTAATTCGGCTCGTCACTTTTAACTTTTGAAATATCTACCTCAGGGTCACTGTCCTGGTCTAAGGTGAGATCAAATTTTGGAGGAGTATTTATGTTTTGACAATCGAGAGAGAGGGCAGCACCTTGACTTTCTAGCTCACTATCGGAATCTGATTCCAAATCAATGTATACGGGTGCTGCTCTCCTGTCTAATGAAGCACGGCCTCGACCTCGTGCCCTTAAAGCCATCCTCCCACCTCTTTGAGGTAATGTGTTTGGAGGTCTAAGGACAACAATATCAGAGTCGTCTTCACTACTCGATTGAATCATTTCTTGATTGATATTCTTATCTTTTTCTTTCTTTTGTTTGAATTTTTGTTCAACCATTTTCTCCTCAAATTTGATCTCTAATTTAGAACGGGACGAAGACCCTTTTGGTACAAAATATGCAGCATCTTCGTAGATCCCAATTTCTTGAATTGAGAATGGTTGCAGATCACCCTTAATCACATGTTCAATGCCATCTCGTTGATACTTAATGCATTGGTGCAGGGTAGATGGAACCATTCTATATTCGTGAATCCAAGGTCTACCTAGAAGTGCGTTAAAGGACGTAGTTGAATCAATTATATGAAATTTAGCTTCAGTTTTTTAACCTCCTATTTCTAGGAGTAGAGTGATCGAACCTAAAGCTCTCTCGCCCTTCTCGTTGAACCCACGAAGCACCAACCTGTCGGTTGAAAGCTTGCTAGTATCAACTCTGAGATAAGCAAGGGTCTTTATGTTCATCACGTTGACCGATGCACCCGATCAACAAGGACTCTTGATAACTTGAAATTTCCCACATTTACAGTAATGTAGAGGGGACGATTGTGGTCAGCAGTTCTTAAGAGTAAATCTTCGTCTGAAAAGGTAACCCCAGGGACCTCTTTGAAGTAGAGAGCCTCACCTTCTGAAGTTGCAGCCAATTGTGTTAAGCAAATCTCGGATCGAGAAGTGCTTTAATTAGAGACTCCCTCATTTCTTTGGAAAGAAGGAGGGCGTCATAAATACTTAATTTTGCTGGCAACTTCCTAAGGTGGGCTAGAACATTATAATCAACCTTAGGAACGACAGACTCGAAACCCGGAGGAATTACAGGGAATTCTGGTTGTTGAGGGGAATCCGGACTTAGATTTTCGAATGAAGGTTGTTTGCCTTTATCCTGAGGGGGAAACCTAGGGGGTAAGACTTTACCGCCACGGAGTTGCACCTGCTCGACATCTTCAGGCGGGCAAACTAGGGCAGTGTCTACACACACCATAGGTGTTGGATCATCATTTTCTGAAAGCGAGTCAGAATCTGAAAGTTCTATCAAGATAGGATTTCCTTGAAAATTGATTTGAGGGAAATCACTTTCTGATAAAACTTCACATTCGACCTCTTCTTGAATAGTCGATTCGGGAGGTTGGTTTGACTAACCTCAATATTTGGTTCATTAGAAGTTTGATTTGAAACAAGAGAGTCATCAATTTGCATTTGAGATTCATGGTTAATCATCAAGACAGAAGTAGAAGGATGTTTTTTATTCATCTTTTGACCCTTCGCCTTTGATGGGGCAAAGTAAAAGTCAGATAACAAAGGAGGGGAAAGGGTTTTAACACCACCATCCGCCATTCTAATACATCTCTCATCTACACACTTCCTCTCTACAAAATCAAATTTTTCTTCTTTTACATTTTTCTCAGTAGTTCCTAAGGCTACTGGAGAGGAAAGTGGCTCAACATCCTTCTGCGAAGCATCCAGGTCAACCTTCCACACCGGGGCCTGGGCTATCGTAGTCAGCTGTTGAGAAAGACGAAAAGACTTGTTAATCGACTTTTTAAGTGCCCGGGACAGAGCAATGTCCCAACCATCTTCAACAAAACAAGAAGAGTTAAGAGGATTACCTGAAATGGTCTTAATTGAAGCCTTTTCTGGATCGACCAAGTATTCTTTAGGTATTATGATGTTACCTTGGTGTAGTTCCTCTCAAGCCAGTCCTTAAACACAACGCAGTCCTCAAGAGGGTGACTAAGCATCCTGTGGTACGGGCAATACTTGGGATCATCTTTCTTACTCTCATCCTCAGGCCTCCTAGCCTCTGGCAACTGAAAATCTGGTTTCTTTAACAGACTTCTGAAGATCTTCTTAACTGACTCCCTTTTAAATGGATAAGGCTTTGCCAATCTCTCTCTAAAAGGGATGAAAGAAGGATCTCTAGTATGTTGAGGAACTATCTGAAAGGGCTGCTTCTGAGGCGGCTGTGGTGGAAGTGGAGTGCTAGGCTGACTAACCACTGGCCTCTTTCCTTTATCTACTGCTGAGACCACAGCTTTCTTTTCAAATGTCTTCACCAGTTTTGGACCCTTCCTTTCTTCAGGCTGCTCTCGTAAGAATGGCATCCTAGGAGCCTCTTCCTGCAAATTGCTAGCCTTATTAAGAAGTTTCTCAAAAGTTTTAATAGTGAAACCCTTCAGGAGAAAAGCAACAGGGCCGTGGATATTCTTCAACAGAATCTCCACAGCATGTTGTTCTTGCAACTGGGGTTCACACTTCATCGAGAGGTTTCGCCACCTCAAGATGTATTCAACTAGAGACTCTCCCGGCTTTTGCTTTTCAACCACGAGATCGCCCACGGTGGTGCGTTGTTGCGCTCCAGAAAATCTCTTAAGAAAGAGGTTTTCTAGGTCGCTAAAGGTTCTTACTGAACCGTTGGGCAGATCGGCGTACCATTCAAAAGCAATGCCGGACAGACTACTTACAAATTGGCAAAATAACAGAGCATCTGACCCTCCTACGTTGCAACAGCTTGCTCGGAAGTGGGCCAGATGCTGTCTCGGGTTTTCGATTCCAGTGAAAACTTTAAAAGTTGGTGGCACAAAGCCCTTTGGGTAAGGAACTAAGTCATATTCCTCGGGTAGGGTCTACCCTTTGAAATAGACACAGTTCCTTGAGCATGGGCTAAGGCCTCCCTTACCTGGTCCTCAATTAATTGCTTGATATCCTTCTGAGGTGGGATTGAAGGAATGGAGGAGACTGCAGGGTGAACTGGAGGTGTCTCTACTGGACAAGGGAGAGTCACAAGTGGTGACTCAAGAGGTCTGGAATTAAGTTCTTCCCTTTTGGCCCTTTCTGTGAGCTCTCGAGCTGACTGGTGGATCTTAAAAGACTCTTGCTGTGATTTGTCCAACTTCTCTTGCATTTCTCTAACTTGTGACATCATGCTAGCGAGCTGAGTCTCCAAGTTTTTTATATGTTCTTCATCTCTATCTTTCACAGACTCATCTGACTCTGACTCAACAGCATGCGGATCATCATCCTTAACAAATCGGCGCTTACTGGGCTCAGCTTCTTTATTAGACCCTCTAGTTTCAACCACATGAATGCCCCCAACATAATCATCTTCATCTCCAAGGAGATCATCCATATCAGGGTCGAAAGAAGCCGTTCCTTCTTTGTTCAACAAGATGTTTCTTATTTCTTGGACTACCTCCTCGACCGGTCTATCCCCAATTGATTTAGGGTCAAGGGGTAAGTATCCTTTATACTCAGCCATATCAAACAACTCTTCAGAATCCATAAGGGCGATGATTTCTGTAAGCTTTGGATTAGGATCTGGTTGAGACTTTGTATTCGGTTCATCTTCCATTTCTAAATCCTGGTCAATTCTCTCCTCTTCGACTATCCCAGAGCTGGTAGTCAGAAGAGTGGCATCCTCTACAGGGAGAGGGACATATTCCTCAGGAGAAGTAGGAGCTTGTAAGGTGATAGTTCCCACATCTGGTAAGGTAAGGTCCTCAGACACCTGACTAAGGGGCCTAGGAATGACACTCGGACTTGGGGATCATCAACTGGGGTAACAGGAATGGTAACTATTGGATCCGGGGTCAGACTGGCTGTGGTAGGGCTGTCAACTGTAACAACTGGAGTACTAGCCTGAACATCCATCAATTCAACTGCACTCGGAGTAGGGTCGACTGGAACTCGTTGGAGCTGCAGAATGAACTTAGAAGTTCTAGGAGGTGGTGGTAGATTCTCCAATTTAGTTTTTTTGGCACATATCTCCTTTCAGGAGATTTAGGTCTTTTTCCTTTAAGGTCCACAGACTTTTGAACTTCAACCCCTTTGGTTTGACAATCACAGAGGCCAATCTTACAGGTTTATGTGGGGGTACCGGGGGTCTACCAGTAGAGTGGCGGCCTCTCTCGGACCCAGTCAACACAATACCCTCTGTTTGAGAGGACAGAGGGCGTGGCACCCAGTGATATCCATCAACCAGTACCGAAGTAGCGGGCTGTCTAGCATACTTCTTATTCTTCCTAACGAATTGAGGGGTTAAATTCTTTGCTTCAGATACTTCTTCCTTCAGCACTTCTTTTTGGAAGCGATGTGAGATCACTCCCTTTAACTGTTTTACATATTCCTCTTTAGTCTGCCCAGTCTGTGCGGCGCAGGTATGAATTATATTTCTCAAAGTTCTTGTTTTTTGGAGATGTTTTTCTTTCTGAGTCTTCTTGGTCGAGTAGTCGACCGGGCATGGTGGAGAACGGGCTATCCTAGCTATCCTCTCCTCCCCTTGAGCTGAAGCCAGGGGGTAAAAGCGACTTCCCTTCAGGAGGGGAGAGGAAGCAGGAATAGGTAGCTCCTCAACAGCCTCAGGTTCTACTTGAGCCAAGGTCTTAAAGGGTAGAACTCTCTTAGCCTTAGAGATTTTCTTTCTAAGTCTCCTCAAGTAATTCTTCTTCTGATTCTTCGTGGTGAATCTAAGTCCAGAACTAGACCCTTCTTCAAAAACAGACTTAATTTCAGTGGAAGGCTCAACAACTGGTTCAGGTTGTTTCTGATCATCACTGACTACTGGCAAGGTGGGTGCAGACCCCACAATCAACTCAACTACTGGGGAGTTTCCTTACTGGCATCCAGGCTCACAATCTGGTGTCCATCCATAGAGAGCTCTAGAGTACTAAATCCCATTCCAAAAATAACAGTGCTCCCTTGGTCATTAACAGTTGAATACAACTCTCGGTCAAAGGAGAAAATCAGTTGGCCAGCCATTTGAAATTTTCTGAAAGTTAAAGAAGATGATTAAAATTAGATCTTGTTGAAAAGAGTGGTAAAAAGTATTTTATTATTATTATTTTTTGAAAGTATGACATATGTTGGCCCACGAGGAAATCGTATGGGGTAACATATGTCGACTTGGAGTTTAAGAAGATTTTTGAGGAAATTTTGAGAGTTTGAAATGGGTTTTCTTACAAGTTCGAAAACACAACGGACAGAGTTTCCCCTTGCCCGAAGGCTTATGGAATTGTGAGAAAGCCCAAGTAAAAAAGAATAGTTCAACCCTCCCCACCCTTAGAAGTTAAAGGGGAAATGAGGGGGTTAAAACTAACAAGTTTGGAATGAAATCATAAATTTTGAATGCTTTTCAATTTTAAGGATTTATATGTTGAACGAAAAATTTATTGACCATAAATCCATAAAATTAAAAAGATATCCAGAGATCTGATTTGACACTATCGCCTCACAGGCTATGCCGGGGCAGAAGGTCAAAATCAGAACAGGAATCTAAATGAAATCAAATTTAGAGGTAAAACCTCTATTCTAATATTTTGTTATTATTTTAGATGTTGGCTACACTAACCCAAGGAAGAAATGAGTAAGGGACCAACAGAAGAAATGATAGTTAAAACTACCGATGAAACAAATTTTTGCCATTATTAAAGATGGAGAGAGAGATTTGTCCCACCGGGCGTGCCATTTTTTTGTTGGTGGAATTTTGAAAACATGTTTTTTAAAAAATATTAGTTTTCTTTGGGGATTTTAAGATTAAGGTTGAGTTCTAATTCTAAAGTCGAATCAACTCGTTAGAAAGAATATATCACCCCGGAGGACGAAAATAAACTTTCATAACGGTGTTCAGACTTAGAATTGTGAAATTCATCTTGAATATTATGACCAGATGCTAAAGAGAACTTCTTATGGCCACGAAGGGTCAAAATGAGGTTCAACTGAATATCCAGCTACAATATTCAAGAAGTGTGATCGTTAGGTTCACATCCAAAGCCTTATCAAAGAAAGATGTATCTCCCCGAAGGGAGAAAATATCATTCGATGATAATTCTTTGAATATGATAATAATGATCACTAATATTTTAAATTTTCCCAAAGAAATCCAATTGAGTTTTGAAAAATCAATTTTTAAAATCAGGTGCGTGTGTGGTTCTAAATCTCCTACGAGCGCAAGCCCTCGTAGTTAATTACATCGTAGGAAAACGAGGTCTCCTACGAAAACTCTCGATTAAAATAATGGCAAAATTTTGTTAGAATTTCTAGGAGTGATATCAAAGTATGAATAGAATTATTGGAAAATCAAAGGGAATGGATCAAAATTGAGCAGTTATTAACAGAGTCAAAGGATGAGAGGTAGGGGACACTTTGAGATTCCAGAACCATCCGGAAGTGTCCCAACTTAATCTAAGTGTTGGGCTTTATGTTTTAGGATTGAAATGAAGCTTTAATTAGAGTTAAGTATTTTATTAGAAATTTGGGACTATATTCCCGAAATTTGGGGTCTTATAATCAAAGATCTGCCCGGATCCTAAATCTATTTTGGACACTGGACCACAGTCATCCGATCCTAACTAATGCAGTGCAAGGTCTGGACTTACCCCGGCCTGGATTGGGGAGCCAGCTATCCACCTAATCGATTTAAAATACATGAATCCGGTCTTTTATGAAAGAGTGGTAGGGACGTTGTAATTAAAGTTTTGGAGAGGCGGAGCCGACATCTAGAGATTTTCCTAATTGGCCCCTTGGACTTATGTTGGGTGCTAAAATGCTAAGGACTATGAAATTAAAATTTTGACTCTTTAATTTGTATCTAATGCAATGCATGCTGGTTAACAACCTCAAATCAAATATGCTTGAAAATTTTAAAAACAGGCTTATAAAATAATTTTTTTAGAAGACTGGACTTCCCCAGGTCCGGCACCTCGTCCTCATAGGTCAGACTATCCGGACTCTACCCGCAGGCGGGGAAGGGTCTAAAGCAAGGAAAGAGTAATGCAGAAATATGCATGCGACCCCGGGGTCGATCCCCGGCTAATTCCCTAGATTCGTTATCTTTCTATGTTGTTTAGACTCACTAAAATTTTAGACTTTTAAAATTATGAGTAGAAAAGTTTCACACCCTCACGAGCCTCACGTATCCAGGCGAAAACAAAGAGCGGCATGCAATCGCCAAAAAAAACTAGTAAAAACAAGTAATCCTAGAGGCAATCAAATCATCACATCAAATATAAATTAATTAATAAATGTCCATAGGCAGAATTGCCTTGCTTAATACAAACCAGAATATTGCAGAAAGTAAAGTGGCCGGGCACCACTGACAACAACCCGGATTCTAAACCTAGTAACGACGCAAGTTATTTTGAGTGGGATACTCTCAATCTTCAAATCTTCAAATCTTCAATTTCATTCTTCTTTGGACTCCTTTTCTTCAATCTTCTTGAAATCTTCGTAGCGGATTACCCAAATGGACAAGAGGGCACTTCCCTCTAAGGGGGAAGGCCACTCTTTCCTCTTTGGGTAAGGAAGAGGTATGATCCAAATTTGGATTTCCAAATGGAAAAGGAGTGTTCCCTAAAGGGATATCCTTTCCTCTTTGGAATCCAAGCTTTGGATCTATGTATCCCAACTCAAAATCGACTTTCACAACACTTAACAATTATACAAATTACATTGATATCAAAATAAAAATCTAGACTCACCTGCAAGGTTATCCTAAACAATTAATATAAATAAAGCAGTTATTCCCAAGCAGTTATATATGAGCAAAAAAAGTAAACACACTGGCCACGCTCTTTTAATGATTTGGGGGCTTTAGCAGCTGAAGCATCTGTGCAAAGAGTTTATAATATTTATGCATTTTTTTGATTTGCCCCCTTTTTATATTGCCCTGCATGAGCGCGGCCACCTGCAGAAAACTGTGTCAACATCCAGATCGTACCTAACCTAAGGGTAATCTAGTCGCCAAACACATCAATCCATCCACAGAGTACAGAAAAAGTAAGCAGACACAGCAAAGCAATTTCATCCACAACATGCAGTGAAAACTACGAAAAATCCGGCACACAGCAGTAAAGTAAACACCGGCCTAACCTAGATCTAGAGTTGGTTGTCCTAGCACATCATCTAAAGTGTGTGAGAAAGGTCGTGTGGCTGGGGTAGATCCTAAAGTGGGTTATTAATTGAAGTTGTCTAAAGGTCTGGATTTGTTAAGGCTTAAAAGGGAATTTAAATTAAAATTTAAGTATTAATGAATTAAGAATTTTAATTAAACGTGTTTTAAAAGTTAATTGATTACTACCTTTGTTTCACACCGAGGCCGTGAAGTTTATTTCACCTTCCTTGGGGCTAAGCTAATAGCCTCGTAGGCCTGGGTTACCCAGTAGCAATCGGGTTTGATTAAGTTATTTAAATTGGTTGGAATTAAAAGAGTGGATTAATATTAAAATGAGTTAATTACTGATTTTAGAAGCTTGATTAATTTAAGTTTGCCATTAATTGATTCGTGGCGTTGTGCCACCAGGCTCGAGGAACCAGCCTCCTTAGGACACTTAGCCCCGCAGCCCGGAGTAGTACAGCCGATAAACCAAATTAATGTAATTGAATTAGAGACTTTTAAAAAAAAGTTAAATAATTAAAAAGTTAATCCATTTTAAGGTTTGACACCCTTTAGAATTCATTCGTGGCGTTGTGCCACCAGGCTCGAGGAACCAGCCTCCTTAGGACACTTAGCCCCGCAGCCCGGAGTAGTCCAGCCAATAAACTTCAACTTTAGGGTGGTTGTTTGTGTTTTAAAGGATTTGTTAAATGTTTTGGACATTAAACCAATATTTTCTGAATTTTAGAATGATTATGAGTTTTATGAATTTTTTGAATATTTTAATGATTTAATTAAAGGGTTAAAAGTTGAAATTTTGATTACGACCAACTTCTGGAATGTTTGTATTTTATAAAAAAAACTAGACCTCACTACGATGAGTTAGATGGTGAGTACGTTAAAATCGGATTTTTCTAGATTTTATTACAAAGGTTTGAAGTTTTGAACTAGTTTTAACTACGGTTTGACCAATTTGTTGACTTTTTAATTCTAATACTTTTCTGGAACTTTGATATTTTTAATAAATACTAGTCATCATTATGAGTTGAATGCAAGTGAGTTTAATCAATTTGGATTTTATTTGAATTAGTTATGAATTATTGAAGTTTGGACATTTTAACAAATTTTAGGGATTTCTTAATTAGAGGGTCTCTTTTGTGATTTTGCTTCAAACAAATTCCCAATCTCTTGAAAACACCTCCAAAGGTCAGGAACAACCTAAGGAGGGGTCCCCAAGTGTTTGGGAGATTTTTGGATTTTTATATTATTATTAATTAATTATCTTAATTAAATATTGGTTTTCACTTAAAATTAAATTAGGGTTTAAATTGCTGTCAAATCAAAGGGCTTTTAATTATCATAGATTAAGGACTGAATTCTGGTCAGTTTAAGGGTTTATATGTAATTTTTGGATTTAAATTGGATTTATTACAATTTTTTTAGAAGTTTTAAAGGCTTAATTAAGGGTTTGATGCTTAGAAAATTAATTAGGGGATCTAATGACCTCAAAAATTAGTGAAAATTTCTCTAGGGGCTGAGGATGTCACTAAGTTCAAATGTTCAAAGTTTCAACTCAAGGGGAGGTGAATCCTAATTATTGAAATTTTTCTAAGTTTTCTATACATGAGTCCTTAATTATTGTCCTTAATTATGTCACTAAGTTAATGGGCTTGAATCAATGTTTGGACTAACCCTCATACTCAATACATAAGGCATGCATGAATCACATAAACACATTCAACACCTAAATCTAGGAGAGCCTTAGACTAAGTGGTGTGTGTTTCCTAAACATGTAAGGATTAATTAGCATAATTAGTTAAACTTATGATTAGTGAATAGTCAAGAAATGATTATCCACCAATCATCCCCATTATTTCCATTCATATACTTAACCCATGTTTAAAATTGCAAAGGAGATCTCTTAAACCATAAAAGATTTAAATATAACTAATTTTAAATAGATTTTAAAATAATGTAAATACATATAATATATAATTTATATATATATATATATATATATATATATATATATATATATATATATATATATATAAATATATAAATGTATTCATTTTGCACATTTGATAACTATCAAAACATAGCTCAAATAAATACATAAAATTTTCTGGAAATCAGTCACATTCTTAAAAATATTCAAGCCAAATTTCAAATAAAATTATCCAATTTATATGTAATTAAAAATGAAATAAGTTTTTCTGTATTTCTTAAATTACCAGTAAAATAATAGTCAAAATAAACTGATTTTATTTTAAAATAAACTAGATGAAATTCTGAAAAGTTTGATATATTATACTCATTTTTTGGTTCTGTATGTAATTTACTATGATTTGTTCAAGTTTCAGTAATTAAAACTAATTAAAACTCATTTTTCTTAATCAAATGGCGGCGGTCAGACACGCGGCACGCTCGGATTCGTGGGATCGAAACCGCGCGGCGGCGGGGACACGCGTCGGCTGCGGGCCGCTTCACGCGGTTTTCACTTAACCACGTCAGCGGCTCGTAGTAGCCGTTGGATTAACCGCGGGTTCGATCCAACGGCTGAGATCAGATCCCGCGGTTTGATCTCAGCAGGAGAGGATCAAACGGCGGAGATTCGATCCCGCTGTTCCGAATGGACGGCCCTGATCTCGCCGGACGGCTGATCGAACGACGGATCGAATGCGCGGTCGGATCAGACCGCGGAAGGGCTCGATCTGGACCGTTGATCGAACGATCAACGGTCCAGAAAACGTACACTCGCCGGAGACCGTGAGTGACGCCCTAGAAAACGTATTTAACTAAAACCCTAAAAACATAAGGCTATTTAGATCTAACTAATGTGAACTAGATCTAGGGTTTTAGGGAGTTATACCGTTAGATCTTCGAAATTTCTGGATTGATGAGCTTGTAGATTGTCCAAGTGAAGATTCCCAGCGAAAATCCAAGCTCGAACGCGTTTGGATCGGCTGCTATAGGCTTGGAACGGTCTAGGTGGTGGGTTCGCCGGAGAACTCGCCGCCGGTGACGTGCAACCACTTGGATTTTGTAGTGGGGAGGTAGAGGAAGCTCTGGAGATTTAAAACGAACTGAGAGTTCGATCTGGGAGGCTAGGGTTAGTGAGTGAGGCTGCTTTGATCCATTTTTCTCAAAAAGTCACCTTTTCCCCTATTCAAACGGCCTGGGCTGGATTGGATGGCTGGGATCTACTCCTGGACTCTCCAGATGATGCCACCTGTCCCTGGGAAAGCTGGAAGGCTGCGGAAAGGGCTGGACATGCCTCATTCCCATTGGGTGGACTTGGGATGAGTGGGGGGACCATTGCCACTTAAGGCTAAACCAAGGGCTGAGCTCGGTTATGGGGCCTATTAGAGAGCTTTAGGGCACCAATAGGTCGGCCTTGGGGAGTTAAATCAGGGAAAAAGGTCTAAAAGGTTGATTAAGACCTTTTAAAAGGGTTTAAGCCCTTGGTTTGACTAAATTGACCAGTCAACTGGTCAATGGAGCTGATGTGGCATCCAAGCAGGTCATGGAGTCCTTCTAAGTGGCTGGATGAGTGTGGCTTGAGCTAGGTCCAATGGGTGAAAGTTTTGACCATATAAATGGTCACTTAAGCCTTGAGTTGACTGGTTGACCAGTCAACTCCATCAAGGGTTATGAAATTTTCAATTAGGTGATTCAAATGAGTTGATTAGGTGGATTGGAGGGTGGTTCCAAGAGCCATGTGTGTCAAGTAGATTAAGAAGGCTTAATGGGCCTTTAATGGGCTTCTAAGCCAAAACTGGTTGACTTGGTCAACCAGTTGGGTTCAAGGGCTAGAAATGGGTTCAACAAATTCAGAATGTCATCCTGAGTCTATTGGATGTGGTCCCAGGGTTTGGAGGGTCGATTTGGTCAAAATCACCATTTGAGCCCTTAAGGGCTTGTTTGGTCATCCTAGGTTGACTTGGTCAACCAGGTTGACCCAGGGTCTGGGTTTGGGCTCAACAGGTTTGAAATGATACTTTAAGGTTAATGGAAGTGGTTGGATGGCCTAAAGAGGTCATTTGGGTCAAAACTCATGTTTGGACCCTTAAAGGGCCCCTTGGGTCAGACCAGTTGACTTGGTCAACCAGGTTGACTCAAGGGTTGGAAATGGGTTCAAAAGATTTGAAATGGCATTTGAAATTTGTTAAAGGTGGTTGCATCCCATTTGGAGCTCATTTGGTTTGAAATCCCCATTTGAGCCCCATAGGGGTATTTTGGTCAATTTTGACCTATTGGTCAACTATGGTCAAAAATGGGTCTGAAAAACGCAGTTTACTGCTCAATGGGTTAAAATCAAGGGTCTGGAAGTAATTGGAGGCTTGGGTAAGGGTTCCAAGGTTAAGATCCCAGAGGGGTTAGTTCAGTGGCATGGGCTGTAAATATTTGAAGGTTTCACAGCCTGTGGATTTTAATTCAAATTCTGGGGTTAAAGACCTCAGAATGGGCTCAAAATTGGAGGGTAGCCTCTAGAGACATATCTTATCACTTTGTGAGTGATAGACCCTGAATCAGAGGCCATTAGACTGGATTTTGGGATGTTTGAAAATTCTCTGAAAAGGGTCTTTAGGACAAGGCCTTAAGGCTTTAGATTTGAGTCTGGATTTCTGGATTTGGAATGGATTTCAAGTTTGAATGATTAATATTGAAGTATCCAAATCATTAACAATCATGTTGTGACTGTTAATGGATGGATAAGGTCAAAGCTAGATTAAAGGTGGGATCAAAGTCTAGGTTGAAATTTGGATTCTCAAGTGGATTGAGTCAAAGTTTGGATATGTTTGAAACTTGAATTAATTTGGATTTGAATTGAATGAAGTTTGAGATTTGAATTGATCAAGGGCTGAGTCAAATTGAAGCTGGAGTTGATCAAGGGTAGGAATTGATTTGAGGTTGAGGTTGATCAAGGATGTGGATTGGTTTGAAGTTGGAGTGATCCTAGGATCTAGAGGAGTTCTAAGATCTAGGATTTAAGGGAATCCTAGGCTCTAGAATAGGCTCTAAGGTCTAGTTCTAGGAAAGGATCTTAAGGTCTAGAGTGGATCCTAGGATCTAGAATTAATTTGGAGTTTGGAAGGGCCTCAGTGACCTCATACAAAAATGAGGTCAACATAACTATACCTTGATAAATGGGTCTATTAACAAAAACTCACACATTATTTCTAATGAATTGGTTAATCTCCTCTTACATGGCCAAAATCTAAAATTCATTACTTAAAACTTGATCTACACTAGTGGGTCTTATCATTGAAATAAATAATGTGGCTAACCTCCTTTACATTGAAAGGTTATTAAGAATCATATATAAGCGATTTTAAACATGGCTTCAAAAAGCCCTAAAATTTTAATGTTGTCAATTCTATTCATATAATACGATCAAGGATCATATAATGCGATTAGTTTTAAAACCAAAGTTTATTCAGCACTATGGAATAATAGTAGAATGAACTGTTCAAGTTTTGTACATTGATCGTATAGTACATTTTATATATTATATGCTATGATTAATTTAATTTTATTATGATCATACAGGATAATCTTCACATGATATGGTACAATTAACTTAAAAACCATTATTTTGTCCAGGACAAATTTCATGATGATTAAATTTTATCTCTGCTTATCATATAGTACAATCAACATCATATGGTGTGGTTAGCCATATTAATTAAACTTTTAAATGATTGACTAATCACGAAGAATAATTTAAGTAAGATGTGAAATATCATACTGTATGAAGGTGTTTATATAATACAAATAGTACAAAACAAAAAATAAAAAATACTTACTTAAATTTGATTGGCGACTAGGGTATCTATTTTAAATAGATTGTCTAGTATAAATCATGCCGTATGATTAGGTTAAAAGAATTAATAAAAATTTAGTCATTATTAATGATTTTTATGAATAACCTAACATATAGTATGATCAGGATCGTACGATATAATTAGTTCAAAATTTAAAATTGATTTTCTCGCTCACTAGTGCAAGTGTGTGCATGGTTGCCAGCTTATACCCTTACATTGCATTGACTCAAGAAATATAAAATTAAAGTAATGAAAATTATAGATGTTGATAATTTTTTTTTTAGTTTTATCTTTTATCCCACAATATTTGCTTTAAATATATTTTAATAATTCCTTTTAATTAAATATGTATAGTTTAACATTATACCACCCCGAAGGGTAGAGTAATATTTTACTATAAATTTGAAAGAAAGAAATCACAAATTATTTTTCTAATCAAATGCAACATAGCGAATATACAATTCATCCAAAATGATGAAAAATATATTTTCCTATTGTTCAATTTGAGAAATAATTTATAAATTTATTTCCATAATAATATATAAAGGATATTCAATTCATTGTAAAAGAAAAAAAAAATCCATTTATCTTTTGATTATGTAATTAAATTTATAATATAAATAAAGCTAGTATGCATATACAGATTTTTCCCTAACTTACAAAGGAGCTAAGATAGGGTAAATTTTATTTTTTGATCTAGACTCCTAAACAGTTAATTATATCTTCTAAGAGAATATTGTTGATTAAATTGAAGACTAAATGTTTTTAAATTTATATAAGTTTAAATAAATGCTTGGGCTACCTAGATTTTGATGCACAGGCTTTAGATTATAAATTATGGATTTGAATTTAGAAATTTATATTTGAATTAAGGAAAGATTTGTTTAGAGAAGGGTGTATATAATATGTACTTACTACTTGGCTAGAGTGAGCTTCCAGCTAACAATCCTAATCAGAATAATAATTATATAAATGCAAGATTTAATTAGCTCTATCATAAGAGTCAAATGAGTTGTTTTAAAATTTGAATATAACGCAATATAATATGCTTACAAAAAAAAAAAAACTACTCATATGTTGCATGAACATCAATGTATAAAAGAGCTAATTTTATTGATTTATAAATATGTAAAGTACAATCTTGGATATGTAACAAAGTAATGGTGTCTTTATCTGGCAGAATTGAGCTTGTTAGATCTACTCTTTCCACTCTTATTTACTATCACCTTGCTCATTCTAAGGTTCATATTTCTATTTTAGAGAAAATAGAAAAGCTTTGTAGATCTTTTTTGTGGAATTATTCTGCTAATCATAAGAGCACTCATTATGTTAGTTGGAAAAAGATTTGTTTTCCTTATGATCAAGGTGGTTTGGGGATCAATTCCTTTCGCCTTTGGAGTGGCCCTTTGAGGGCTCGGTTGGCCTGGGATTTTATTCGTAATCCTTATAAATTACATAATGCTCTTTTAAGTGATGCTTATGGGAAATCTCTGGATGCAGTTTTTAAAAAACCTGGGAGATCGTGGGTAATTCTACAGGAGGGCTAGAGATCTTTGAAGGCTACTATCAGATGGAATATTTATAACAGAACTTCAACTTCTATTCTCAAGGATGTTTAGGTCCGTGATAGAAGTTTTTTGAATTGGTCTTCATTCTTTAATATTTCTATTAATGAGGAGTATTTGGTGGAGGATTTGATAGAGAACGGATGTTGGAGGGAGGATCTGCTTTTGTATTTGGGGCTGTTATGTTAAAGAAGACATCCATCATATTATGTTTCATTGTAGAGTTTCTTTGGAAGTGTTTGAGGCTCTTAAGAGGTGGGGTTTTCCTTTAACTGCTGTCTTGGATAGGTGTACTGCTGATGGTTCTTGTTGTGTTAATTTGGAGAAAGGTTTAGAGGGATTTTCTTAAAAATATGTGCTTTTTCTTAAATCGGTTTATCAAATTTGGTTGAATAGAAATGAGAAAAAGCATGGGAAACATTGGTCAACACCTTCTATGGTGGCAGCCAATATTCTTGGAAATTTTTCTATAGCAAATCTTGCATCACTTAAGGAGCAATGGGACACTACTCGGGGTTACCCGATTGGTTGTAGCTGGTGTCCTCCCCCTTCTAAGTAATGGTGGCTAGGCCCCACTAACAATAAGCCTGGATCTAATCCTATGATATAGATATAGAATCAAATACAATTTCTTATGGTATTCGAGTTCCAAGTCTTCTGTGAAATTCTAAGAAGAATATCATCTTAGAAAGAGGACGTTACTTTTTAAAGCCCCACTTGTATATATAAGTAGTTATCTTTGAATTTTTAAAAACTCGTGACATTGTACAACTCGATTTATATACAAAATCTATGAAATTTACAAATACATGTTTCTTTTCATATACACCATCACATAGGAACATTCTACTTTGTAGAAATGTAAAGAGAAAATGTATATATTGTGAGTAGTTTATATATAGAAAAGTAAATGAAAGTAAATTAGACAGCCTAAATTTATTCACTCCACTCTCTGGTGCACTAACAAAAAAGTGAATATGACTTGTAAATTTTGCATAAAGTAAGCAAACACATATGGGTTCCCTCTAGGCAAAGAGACCCACAATCAAACCAAATCAATCCACTAGCCTAGCTTAGGCTAAAATTGGTTGTCCTAGCAAACCATTTAAGTATGGGAAATAGGTTGTGTGGTTTTGATATATCCTATAGGGATTTAATGTTTGAATTACATGTATTTTTAATGTTTATTCATTAAAGGCTAAAAGGGAATTTAACTAAAGTTTAAATGATATATATTTGAATTTTATGTTATTCAAGTTTTAAATGTTGAAGTTATTTATTTAGTTTTAAAGAATTTATAGGTTAATAACCTCTAAAGTGCAAGGGTAACTAATTTATAATTTCTAAGGTTTTCAAATGAAACACCCATCCCCTATGCAGGATAGGTGATCATATGAAAGCCTTTGGAGACTTATTAGAGATAAAGAAGGGACCTTATAATCCAATACAACATACCCTCTAGATGGAATCAAGTATGATGCATAAGGTTGGTGTATTATTCATTAATTTGAAGATTCCCTAATCCAATGCATTATTTCCTTCCTAAAAAGAATCGTGCACAATATATAGGGGATCTTTTTGTTATTTTAAATGTATTAAGGACCTCAAAATCAAATGCTAAAATGCCCTCAAAAAGGAATTAAGCATTAGGCATGATGGCTTGAATTCATTTAACTCAAATTAATGATCAAATTTAATTGATCAAAATAAATTTTAATCAATCAAATTATTAAATTAATTTAATTTAAATGAAATAGAATTTATTTTATTTATTTTTTATTTTTATTATAATATTCAAAATTTTAATTAATTATTAAAGAATTTATAATGAATTATAATAAAAGAATATTCAAAATTTTATTTAAATTTGAATTATTAACATCCAAATTTTATTTAATTTTATTTGAATTTTAAATAAAATTTTGAAATTTATTTATTATATTTAATTAATTATAAATGAAATTAATTTATTAATTAATTTGTAATTAATTTTTAATTGAAAAGTTATTTAAATTGAAATTATCATTATCTGACTTTTATTTAAATTTGTTTTAAAATTTTAAAATTTATATTTATTTTATGAATTTATTTATTTAATATTTAATTAAGGGTAATTAAAAATTATAAAAATTAAAGAAATTTAAAATTGAATTTGAATTTTCAATAATTATACTTTTGATTTAGAGTTGATTGAGTTTAATTTTTATTATTTTAGGAATTTTATTTGATTTCTTAGAATTTATTGAAATTATGCCCTTAATAAAGTGTTAATAAAAATAATCTTATTTGAAGGTCAATTAATGTCAAATCATGATGAATTAAATTATGGAGTATATGACACTAAGTTTTCTAAGTTTAATGTTTCATTCAAATAGGATGTGTATGTGAATCCTATAATTACCTATGTTTGCTAGACCCGCCTTAATTGTTGTCCTTAAGTGTCACTAGAGTTGAATATCTTTGATAATCATTGTCACTAAACCCTTAAACATACATGTAAGCACATCACAACAATCATGTGTCCTAATGCTAAGTATGTAAATAATTATGAATTTTTAATTTTATGGGTCCGAAATGAACCCATGCATTTGAAAATTCAATTCATAAAAATTCCAGCCAACTTGGGACCTAAGAAATTTAAGATCAATTTGACCACTAGGTTTTGAGAAATTTGAGATGAATGGAAAAATATCATCTCTATTTTTCTCTAAATTAAATGATCAAAATTATTTGAAATTATTTTTAAAATAAAGTAGAGGTTAAAAGCTTTCCAACAATCCCAAAAACACCCAACTTAGATTTAAAATTATTTTTTTATGAATTTTTGAAGTTTTAAGCATTCAAAATGAATTCTAAATTCATTTTTAATTATACTAAATGTCGACCAATCTTTGGAATGATGACGGTGGTGGATTTCCTCGTACATATATGTGGCACACTCTGATTGAGCCACTTCCCACATTATCAAACATATTGGGTAGTCTGATCCATGCCAGATTGGATGAACGACCCAAATTATGCCACATCTGCACATTGTTTTGCGAAATGACATGGGTTCAAAACCCACAAGCTAAAGTGCATGATTAGGCTTGATTTGAGCCATCCAATTGTAATACACGCACGATCAAACAGTCCAAATAATGCCAGAAGTCCTAGTTTAACTGAATTAGGAATTCAAATGTTCATAACTTTTGATCCAACTATCCAAATTTGATGAAATTTTATACATTAAATTTAGATACCCTAATCTTGTAATCCATGGAGTTTAAAGCTCCATGCATCAAGATTTGAGAGAAATTAAGGCTTTATTATATAAATTAAAATGAGGATAACTTTATAATTTGTGGGTAGATTTTGATAATCATGGGATTGTTAAAAGCTGGAGAGATCTTATTCAACTTCATAGAAAGTTCCAAAGTTTGTTTCTGGCTGGATTGAATGATATCTTTTGATTTCTTATTTGTTTCTCTAATATCTTTCTCTTCAACAAAGGGGGTTTTTGAAGCTGTGAGGAGCTATAAAACGATTTATGAAAGATGGGAGGAGTTCTAGAGAAGCAAGAGGATTGGATTTGGAGGTTGGAGAGAGTTGAGAAAGTGTGAGGGATTAGAATAAATTTTTTGGACCTTACGGTTAGTTAAAACCTTAAGGACCTAATAGAGGGTTGAGATTATTTTGGAAGTTTTCTAGGATGTTGGCTAAGTGTCCCCCAGGTGATTATGAATAGGGAATAATAAAAAGCAAGGATAATGATGTGGAAAAGCACATTTGTCCTTACGAGGAAAGGGCGGACCATCTAGCTTGCTTAGGCTTAATCCACAGCTTAAGAAAATTTTAAATAATGGTTAAGAATATTCTAGAAGAACTTTGGATAACTAGAGCTAATTTGTTTAAGAGGAAAGTGAGTTAGATTATGTAATTTAATCATATGAGCTTCCTTGACCATTTATTGACTACTTGACCAGTAAACTTGGTCAAGAGAGCTAAGGTGGCAAGTAGGAAAGTCTAGGGGCTAGTTGAGGTGGCTTAGAGGAGGTTTGATGTAAAAGATTTAATGTATGAGGAAAGGAATTCATAGAAGACAAGGTTTGACCACACATGATGGTTTAGCCAAGTTGAACTACCCATGTTTTGATCCATAAAAATATAGGAAATGTTTAGACCGTAGAATAGAGGGATATTGAGGGTTTAATGAAGTTAAAAAAATGATTTGATTGAATTTAAAGGGTTGACTCATATGGGGCAATTTTGACCAATCATGGTCTAGTTGACTAAGTCAACTATTGACTGGATCAGGGTGACCGGTCTGGCTTAAATCAGTAGGAGATATGTTCAAGGGGGTTTAGATAAGTTTATGCTTGATTTAAAGTTTGATTGGAGGTAAATGGGGCTAATGATCAATTGAGCTAGCTTAAATGGGTCATAATGGGTCAATCACTGGATTGGGAGCTTGTGATGATTAGTTTGATGTATAGAAGAACTCCTAGTGAAGTGACGTGTACTATGATTGAGGTTATAGATGCCAGTGTACTAGGCTGTGCTGTGCTCTGGGTTAATTTACTATAGTGTAGGGCTGTAACTGTAGGTAGACATTGATTGATTGATTTGATCTTAAGATGAAGGTTGAACGATTGAAATTTGATTGAAGGCTCGATGATTGAAGTGATGGATTGAATGATTGAATGATGTGTAGACTAAAATGCAGGGTGATTGATTTAATAATTTACAAGCTTGATTGATTGATGTTGAATAACATACTGATTGATTAAAATTTTATTGGATATATGAAGGCTAATTGAAAGGTGGAGGTTATTGAAATGATTGTGGATTGTGATTAAATTTTAGTTAGAGATTGAACATTTGATTGAATGTGTTGATTGAATACTAGAAGTGCATGTTAGATTGATTGATGATGACTGGTAGGATGATTGATTTAAATTTGATTGAATATATAAAGGATATATGATTGGATGATTAGCTACAGATTATATGATTGATAAGTGAAGATGATTGAATAAAATGTAGATTGATTGAAAGTTTGATTGATTGAATGTATGTAGGCTGATCGATAGTTGAAGATGATTGGAGTGTAATTGAATACAGGTTAATGGCTAGATGGCTAACAACTGGCTAATTACTAACCATGGAATTAATAGCCAAGAGTCTAAATAGGTCCTAATGATCTCATATAAAAATGAGGTCAATAACAGGATATTTCAAAACATATATTTTTCTATCCAATCCTAAGCTTTAAAAATTCTTTAGTGGTATGATGCACATGAAGTTATTAGTATACACTATTGACCTTATTTTTATATGGAGTCATCAGGACCTTTTAAGATCCTGATTAAATATCTAGTGGTTGACAATCATCTAGTACCTAATCAAACATTTCAATCAAATCTCAACATCCATTTATTCATTCAATCATATATCTAGTTTTTAATCATCTCAATCAGTGAATCTTAATATGTATGTATTAAATAAATTAAAACTTCAATCCATAAATTATAATCAATCAACCTCAATCAATTCACATTCTATTCAATCAAATCTAGAACTTCAAACATCCTGCATATAATCATTCAATTTCAAGTATACTTCAGTTAACCACATTCAATCCAACTATACTGAACCATCAACTTTAATCATCTACAACTGTGACCCATTATTATAGTCAATTGATCAAGTACACTACCTTGCATAGTTTACTGGACACCTCTAACCTCAGTTAATGTACAAACCATTTCACTAGGAGCCTTATCTATCAAACCTGCATCATCAGCTCTTTAAACTAATGATTGATCAATATGATCTAGTTTAGTTAGCTCAAGCTAACTCAATAAATCTTAATATGAATGTATTAAATAAATTAAAACTTCAATCCATAAATTATAATCAATCAACCTCAATCAATTCACATTCTATTTAATTAAATCTAGAACTTCAAACATCCTGCATACAATCATTCAATTTCAAGTATACTTCAATCAACCACATTCAATCCAACTATACTGAACCATCAACTTTAATCATCTACAACTGTGACCCTTTATTATAGTTAATTGATCTAGTACACTACCTTGCATAGTTTATTGGACACCTCTGACCTTAGTTAATGTCCAAACCATTTCACAAGGAGCCTTATATATCAAACCTATATCATCAGCTCTCTAAACTAATGATTGATCAATATGATCTAGTTTAGTCAGCTCAAGCTAACTCAAGTGATCATGTATAACATTAACCTCCAATTCAATTGCAAATGACATCTAAACCCGACCAAACTTCCTTAAACACTTCTCATAGTGAAAAGATTAGATTGACCACCTTGATCCAGTCACTAGTTGACCTGGTCAACTAGACCCAAAACCTAGTTAAATCAGATCAAATTGATTAAATCATTGCTCACCATCCAATCCAAACAGTCTAAACATCCAATCCTATTAGGATGTAGGATTCTAATACCTCCAAACTCATGAAAGTCAAACTATAATGATTTTGACAGGGTCAAACCATCATTAGTGGTTAAACTCCACTATATATGGCCATTTCACTCATATAATACACCTATTCATCTAAATCTTTTATAAATAACTCAAATAATATCCATGTAATCTCTAAAGTCTACCTTATCAAGCTTTGACCATACTGACTGGTCAAAATTAGTCAACATAATATTTAAATGAACAAAATGGTTAAATGAGTTTTTGGTCAATCCTAATTAAAATCCCCATTCCATGGTGTTACTTTCCTTCCAAGCTCTTCTAACCATTTCTCTGATCCACCTAGACTCTACATCAGCTCTTTTGATCCTTGTTGACTGGTCAAATAGTCAACATGAGCTCAAATGAGCTCTACCGGTCAAACCCACCTACCCAGCTTTCCTTGCTAAACCAAAACCTACTCAGCCTGTCTAAAGCTCTACCAGAAGCTTCCTAGTTTTAAACCAACCCAACCCAGCTATTATCATAACCCCTACTCGACTCCAACATCCCTAGTGGTCCCCCATGCCTAATGAATGACTCCCATCATTTTTATCCTGCCGGCCCCTACCTATATGCTCTATTGGCCAGGGACAATTAGTGATCATCCAGAGCATTCCCCTAATCAATCCTAACCCTTTATTTTGGCTCCAATAGCCAAATAGGACAAAACGATAGAAAACTATTCATTTGAATTCATTTAGATTCCACTTATTACCCTGGAGCTCTAATGTTTCATTCTTGTTCCCTTTAGTCATAACCACATTTCCCTGGTGATTTCCCCATTGTTTTAAGCTTACCAATGACAAGGGGAGTGAAGGAACGAGCCACACTCCATCTTAGTTGATTAAGCTTGTTATTCATTTGTTCTTAAAGGTTAAATTCTTTTAAGGGCTAAGAACGGGCTGTCTACAAGTACAATAATTCCTTAACCATCTGAATCCACTCATACTACAATATATCTCTAACTAGGCCTTTACGTAGGCTCCAAAGTAACATCTTAAGTATTACATCAAAAGCTTGGAAATTAGTCCCCAACTCTTTTTTTGTTCCTAAAATGCCTCTATTTAATTTTTCTTAGTCTTTTAATCCATTTTATAAGTTGTATAAATAAAAAATAATAATTTTAGGGTTTATAGAGTGTTGAAGGAGGAAGATGATCCAATAGTCATTGGATCTATTCATTTTAGATTAACGACAATGATAACTCTATACACCTGATTTGATCTGCTCGAAACCCTGGGATGGCCAAATCATGATCCGGTTAGGTCTAGTCCATTCCTTTAAATCGTGGTTTTCATCTTGACCATCAGATCCTCTCTATTTTGATTTGTCATGCGATATGATCTTAACTGTTAGATAAAACCAGTGGTAGATCTTATGGTTCTCATCCACTGTAGCGCTGGTTAAGTGGATACAAACAACTGATCGCCACCTTCCACATGGCCCAATCGTATCTTACCACGTTGAAAAATGCCTGCACAGTCAACGCCACCGACTAACTATTTAAATAAACCCTAAAATGAATTTAGAAAAATGCCAAAATTTCAAAAATGTCTAGAAAATTCATTTCTTAACCTTTTTTGGAGTTAGGGCTCATTTCATTAGAATTTCATCAACTTTATTTTAAAAATAAATTTAAATAATTTTGATTAATATTTTAGTAATTATATAAAAAATATAGAAAAATTGATTTCATTTTTTAAATAAAAATGTTTAAACTATTCTGATATGAAATTTGTCAAGGGTATTTTAGGGTTTATCATTTTCCTCTAATTTTCTTAGGGCTATTTGATGTATTCTCAATTAGATTATGAATTTACAAAATCTTGGTCATAATTTGACCTAGATTTTTGAAAGTTCATAACTAATCCAATTCAACTCTAATAAAAGCTTGTTAGTGTTCTATGGAATCAGTGAAAGGATCTCTTTCACTTAAAAATAGATTCAAGGTATGATTGTATTTATTTTGAGAGCAAACAACCTTTGATTGTATATGGATTTTTATATATTACTCTCAAAATAAAAATGATCATGGTCTTAAATTGGATAGAGGATCATTTGGAGATGTCCCTCACATCTCTCAATGATCCTAATCCAATTTGATATACATCTCTCCTATGTTTGAATTCCAAAATTATAAGTTAATTCATAACTTATGAATATGGTAATTCACTATATTTCCTTCCATAGAGAATTAGGACAGCATTTCATTATCATGATTGCTATGTTTCGATATGATTCTAATTAATGTCCAAGGGTTAGTAGACAATGATTTTAATACTATAACCTAGTGACACTAAGGACAACAATTAACGACCCTATCTTAGCTAATTTAGTCCAATTTAGGATGAAATACACACATCCTATTTAGTCGATATATTGAACTTAGAAAACTTATGTCATATACCCCTAGATCAAATATACCTTGATTTCACATTAATTGACCTTATAAAAAAACTAGTAAGATTTAATTAACCCTTCTTTAAAGGTTTAATCTCTATAAATCTTAATAATTTAAATTAAAATCTAAAAAATTCAATATTAACTTCAAACAATATTAAATCCAATGTATAATAATTCAAAAATAAAAAAAAACCAAATTTAAACTTCATAAAACTTTAATTAATATTTAATTAACCTTAATTAAGCATTAATTAACTAAATTCATTAAAATTTAAGAAAAAATTAAATAAAGTTGAAAAAGTATAAATAAATTAAAATAAAAATAAAATCAAATTTAGAAAATCATAATTTCATTTTAAATAATTCTTTAATTAAAATTTAAATTATAATTCTTTAATTAAATAATTCCATCAATTATTTATAAAATATTATAACTAAAATTCAAAAATACATTAAAAATTTAATAAAATTAAATAAAAATTATAGACTAATATTTCAAATTAAAATAAAAATTCTTAAACAAATATTAATTTTATTTATAATAGATTTATAAATATATTTTATTAATAATTTACTAAAAAGTTATAAATTAAATTCAAAATGTAATTAAAATTCAAATAAAATAAAAAAATAATAATTTGATAAAAAATATTTTTTTAAATATTTTTTAATCTTTAATTCATAAATAATTTAATAATTAAAAATAATTACATTTATAATTAATTAAATATTATAAATAAAATTCAAAACTGCATTTAAAATTAAATAAAATCAAATAAGATTTAGAGGTTAATAATTCAAATTTAAATAAAAATTTAAATTAAATTATAATAATTTTCATTATTAATTCCTTAATAAATAATTAAAATTAATTAAAAATTCTAAATATTACAAAAAATTATAAAAAAAGTAAATTAAATTTGAAATAATTTAAACTAAATTAATTTGATAACTTAACTGATTGAAATTCATTTTAATCAATCATGGCCACCATTACTTTAATGAAGATCCTGGGTTATACTCTATAAATTTTATATTAATAAAATTAGCTCTTATATATATAATGTTGTTCTTGCATCATAACCATATGTGTAGATTTTCAATTTTTGTAATCATATTATAATGCATTCAATTTAAATTTCTTTAATCATTCCTTGATTCCTAAGATAAAGCTATCTAAAATCTTCCATTCATCGACAGTTGTTGTGATTAGGATTAATTGCTCGTAGCTCACTCTAGGAAAGTGGTAAGTCAAGATTGTATACACCCCTCTCTTCGCACTTTATTTCTTCTATTCAAGTTCAAATCCTCAAATCTAGTGTTAGAATTTATATTCTAAAGCCTTAGCATAGAAATTTATTTAGCCCAAATATTTCCTTAAACTTATATAAAATTTTAAAATTATTTAGTCTTTATTTTATTTGAGAGTATTCTTTTAGAAGATGTAATTAACTATATGAGCCTTCCCCTCTAGAGAGTCTAAACCTAGAATAAAAAAAACACTATCCTAATTTCCTTTCTAAGGTAGGAGAAAAATCTTTGAATGAAGACTTTACCTTGTCCATATTTTAAATTCTATTTCATAATAAAAAGATAAAAGAATATTTAATTTGCTTTCACAATGAATTGAATATCCTCTATATTTGATATGGAAATGAATCTATGATTTATTTCTCTAATTGGAATGATAGGATAATATGTTTTCATCTTTCAGGATGAATGGTATATTCCCTATACCACATCTAATTAGAAAAACAAATCATGATTTTCTTTCTTTCAAATTGATAGAAAGGCAATAGTCTACCTTCTGAGGTAGCATAATATCAAACTATGCATATTTAATCAAAAGAAACCTTAAAATATAAATAAAACAAATCGTGTGGGAAGCTAAATCATTTTAAATTTAAAATAAAGATATTTCTCACATACACAAAAAGTGGATATATAATATAAATGCTAAGAGAAATATGAAGTCAATCTATAATATTTATTATCATTAAACTCACAAGATCAAGATTCCAGATTGCAATAATCTCTCCCTTTTTTATGATGACAAATATTTTTGGTTAAATATCTAAGTTTTTTTTTGTATTTTATCCTAAGCTCCCCCTAAATAAGTGAAAAATATTTTAAAACCAGGGGAACAATCACACAATTTTTTTATTTGAAATACACAGTAGTAAAGACACACAAGAACACAAATGCAAGAAAAAAAAAATTTAAACTAACAAATAAACATATTCAGCCAAACAATACTATCCCTTTTAACATCAGAAAAAAGGAAAGACAACACAATAAAAAGTACAAGCAGAAAAGAAGAAAGCAAATAAAGAAAAACTTATGGCATAAATTTTAAAAGAACACACAGCTTAAAAGTAGGGGGGTTCCTGATCATGCAGTGGTGGCTGGAAGTACTTGTGAATAGATTCAAATTGCTTGCCAAACTAAGTCATATCAACATCTTGCTGTAGCTCTTGCTGCTAAATATGAGTATGAAGAGTGCCTCTAATTGATCAAATATCTGAATTAATGTGTCATAGTAATGAGTTTGGTATGCAGGTGTTACAGTTATTGCTGGTGCTTTTGTTGGAGGTGATGGTGATGGAGGTGCTGCTCCCCTTTCCTCATTAAAATCTAGCTCCTCTGCTGGCTCACCTCTTTGATGTTAGCAAGAAAAGAATGTGAAATGATCTATCAGCATAAAAGATGTGAAAATGGTTGGTAGTGCCCGGGTAGACAATTTGATATTTTTAATTAAGGATAGATGCTACCAAATGTCCTAAGGTAATATTTTACTTTTGTCTGGTGGAAGGTCGACAAATAGGGATTAGATTCTAGAAATAATCGATAATCATATTAGCCTCATCAAAAGGTGTTTCTAACATAATGAAATATGTAATCAAGTATAGGAGTGGAGTAATATTGACTCTATCCCCATCCTTAAGAAGGATTGAGATTCTAACGATATGGTGGATTACTTGGGAGTTTTGGTTTAAGGAATAAACTATGGGATGGTGTTGATTCAAAGGTTGATCTCTAATGGTGAGATTGATATCTGACTAATCTTTGTCATCCCTAAATGAGAGTAAGTGGGGTTTAGGCCCTTTAGTAGATAGATGCACATATTAGGCTAGGCCCTCTTTAGTTATTTCTATCGGTCTCTTATAGACATATGAGGGCATAATATATTTTTCTTTATTTATCCTAAGTCTTGCAAATAACTCAAAGAGGAGTTTAGAATGGAAGGAACTGCTAGGGTAAGGAGAAAATGTAAGGCAATGATAAGGCAATGAAAGCGAAGAGATTCATGATGTGATAATTTAGTGCAGGCTAGTCTATAAGGTGGGAGGGTGTAATGTGAGCTTCCTTGAATCTATGGTAGGCAGATTCATCCTTAATTATTTGGAACAGATCATCAACAGGATGATGTATGAACTGCCTTAGAGCAATTGATGAGCTCACTTTCCACCAGCCATAGGAATCATAAGAAAGGGAAGTTAGAATCTATGAGACGAGGATGAAGTTGTGTGAATAAAACCTTTAAATTGCATCTCTTATAAAATATTTTTAGCCAATCTTATAGTACGATCGAGGTTTGTATTGGACTATTAAAGGAATTTGATTCGTCTGGACAATCTTAAAAAAAAGTGGTCAAATTGTATAGTATGATCAATATCATACTCGATGATCTTCATTAAAACATTCATCCTAAGGAGTCATCAATAAAACCTTTGACTAAATGGTTAGTTTAGTACAATGTCATTTTAGAAATCATATCAGCCAATTAACTTCATTCAATGGTTACTAACATGTGTATCATACAGTATGAAGGGTGAATCATACAGTACGATCATCAATCAAAGCATTTGATTTTGTAAATGGTGTGGATGTGAAGTGTTGTGTATATCATTATTTTGAAAATTGGACCAGACCGGCTAGCTCGAGCGGTTCAACCGTGAATTGGTCTTACAACCAGTTCGGTCCTCCCTAAGAACCGATCTAGCAACGAACCAGTCAAAATCGATTTGAACCGCCGGTTGAACCGGCCGACCGTTAAACCGGTCTGTTTTTTAAGAACCGGCAAGTTCAACTAATAATATATTTAAATATTTTTTTTTTATATAAAATGTTTAATTAATATTAAATTAATTTAAATATTATATATTTTATTTAATAATATGATTGCAAAATTTTTATTATGTGATATATTAAATTAAATATAAATAATCTAACTCACATGTTGCCATAATACCATGAAAACTCTTAACTCATGGGTACAATGAAAGGTATATAAACAACACAACATAAAACTCCTAAGTGATGTGGGACTAAAAAACTAGTAGTATTTGGTTTCAACATACAACAATGTGTGCTTTAAACTTGTTTGAATGAGAACTTGTTGGTATTTTTTTTAAGAATATTCAAATAAAAAATCATCATAATAATTTTTAAACTTCTTAAATTTAGTATTAATTATATATTTATAATTATTCAAATACAAATAATTATTTATAATTTTTAAAGTTCTAAAACTTTTTCTAAATGTGAATTAAATGATAGAAAAATAAAAATCTTCAAAACTAATATTGTATGACTTTATAAATATAGTTTTATAATGTAAAATTTATATATAATTTATATATGTAAATTATGCTTAAATATATAACATAAAGCAATTATTTATATCAAATTTATAATTTATATATAAACTAAATTTTTATTAAATATAAATTAAAATCGAAGATTAAAGATGTTTATATTTAAATTTAAAATTAGTAATTATTTATATTTAAATATATAATATAAATATATTAATTATTTATATTTAATTTTAAAATTATGTAATATATTATATATGTATGAATTTTATTTATTTTTTAGTCTAAAAATTCTTAGAATTATAAAATTTTTAAGAATAAATTGTCATTATTATTATATTAATTTTATTACTTTTACTTATATTATCATTTATTACATCATTCGGTTCGACCCCGATTCGACCGGTCGAACCGGTCGAACCATGAACCTCTCATTCTTCCGGTTCGTTGTTCGGTCCGGGTTTCACAACCTTGGAGTATATATTATAGTATGATTATGGATCATATAGTATAATGTGAATAAATTTTTTTAAAGTTTTTATTTTTTTTTTTTAATATGGGTTGATATGTGTGATAACCAGTGAATACATATTGACTAGAAGAAAATAAGAATAAATAAAAAAACAAAATAATAAATAAATATAATTTATAAAATATAATACATATTTAAGCGCACACAAAAATTATTGATTATAAATGATTGATGAATTTAATTTCACCCTGTATTAAGCATGATTATCAATAACACCTTATCTTGTTCTCAAGGTGCTAAAGATATTATAGTTGAAGGGTATTATGAAAATGTCTATCAATTGATCTTCACTAGCTACATTATGTAGTTTTATATCTCCTTTGCATACATGATCTCTAATGAAATGATGCCTAATATCTATATTCTTATTGTGGGAGTATTGAATTGGATTTTTGGAAATGTAAATGACACTAGTGTTGAGTGGTGCCTATAGTTAGTCCAAAGTCTATGATCTATTATATCATCCACAAGACTTGGGTAACACATCTTCCTATAGCTATGTATTCCATCTCAACAGTGAATAAAGCTACTAAATTTTACCTCCTTCAAAACCAATAAACTAATGATTGCCCTATGAATTGACAAGTTCTTGAGGCGATTTTTCTATCTATCCTACATCTTACAAAGTTTGAGTCTGAATATCCTATAATTTCAAAAGATGAGCTTTGTCTAGGATAACAAATACCTAAGTTTTGGGTACCTAAAGTTATATAAGAATTCTCTTAAATGCAATCATATGAGATTCCTTGGGATCAGCTTAAAATCTAGCATAAAGACATACACTAAATATTATATCAGGTCTACTTGCAGTCAAATACAAAGGTGATCCTATAATTCCCCTATACTTCTTTTGATTTATAGTTTTCTATTTGGATCCTTATCTAATTGAATGGTAGAGCTCATGTGTGTATTTTTTCCTTAGTTTCCATCTCATTTTTTTAAAGTTCCTTGATGTATTTACTTTAACTAAAGAAGGTTCCATCATCTCTTTATTTCACACTAAATCCAAGGAAAAATATAGGCTCTTCCATTACACTCATCTCAAATTCCTCATTGATTATTTTTAAAAATTCATCACAAAAATTTTTATTTGTAGATCCAAATAATATATTTGAAAGTTCGACATGGATGTTAAGCCCTAATGAACTAGTCCCAAGGCTAACCAAGAGGGGGGTGAATTGATATTTTTAAAAATATTTTAATCAAAACCATAATCTTAAACTAAAACCAAGATTCACCACATAAATCAAAGTTCAGAAATGAAATGCGGAAGCAGTAATAAAGAACATAGAAATTTATAGTGGTTTGGTCAACTCGCCCTATATTCGCTCCTCAGAGGTGCCGTCTGAGTATTGCACTAAACTCAGCATCTCTCCTTTTGACCCCACAACAAGGCGGAGAAGCCTGTATAAACCTCCTTTCCAAGAACCCAGCTAAGGTAGAGAACTCAACTCATTTTGCTTCCTCCTAAAGCAGGCAGAGAACCCAACTCCTTTTGCTTCCTCCTGAAGAAGGCAGAGAACCTTGATCAGATGCTGAAGTAGACCTCTCTAAAACCCCCAAGGAACTAGGGATGATGACCGGACAAGATGATGATGGATCCTTACTTGGAGCAACCTTTGTGAAATCCCTTATAAACTCCCCCTCACAAGATCCTCTCTCTCTCTCTCTCTCCCTCTCTCCCCCTTTCCTCTAGGCTCTCTCAGGCCAAGACAACAGCAAAAGATATTTTATTGGGTAGACAAGTGGTCTTAAATAGAAGAGCTTTGGAATAGTTCTTAATTGCAACAAACCAACATTATCATCCAGGACAATCTGGAGATCGTACATTATTATAAGTATAAATTTAGCTCAATCAGCCAAGATGATTTGGGACAATTAGAAGATTTTTGTTTATATCATCCAGGATGATAGTATATCATCTTGTACGATTAGTACAAGTCACTGAATATAGGCCATACCATCGCACTGAATGGATGTCTTGACGATAAAAAAATAGCTTGATCATCAAAGCTGATCTTATGATTATCCCAAACAATTAATTCAAATCCATGCATATTGTTCAGAACATCACCCTGAATAAAAGCTGGCTGATATTTAATCATCGAGGAAAAACTAAGGTTTATGAATTGATCGTCCCGACAGATCCTACAATCATCCAGGATGATATGATCAAGTAATCAAACCTTAATTTATTTCCTTAATTACCATATTAATTTAGCCATAATGGCATTACATCATCTAGGATGATGTCCAAAAATAAAAGCTACCTACATAGATCTTGTGGTTGATTCTTTCTAATTTGAGCCTATCATCTCGGCCGATACGAATATCATCCAAGACAATGTGCTTAATGATGGTTGTCTTAATCTTGATGCCCAATTAGGGTTTCTACTTTTAACTGATCATCTAGGATGATATTTGGATCACCATGGATGATGTGATTAAAATACAAAACTCTAATATAATAGACAAAAAGTTTTCCCTCCAAGTGTGTGTGTGTGCAAGGTTACTTAGCATCATGACCCATATCGTTTATAATTGACTCAAGAAAAGGTAAAAGATTACAAACTGACTCAAACTTAGTCTACCTAATCTTGAGCTGGTTCAAATTGCAATTTTGATCTTGTGGACCTAAAATGTTAGTAGGCAAGACAGTCGTAGAGAAACAGAAGTGTTTGCTATCATCAAAACTATATTCCCTGAAAATAGGTTTGCAACGATCTCCCCTTTTTTTATGATGGAAAACACAAAAATAATTAGAGCAGTTCTAAGCAATTTATTGGAAACATGGTGAATAAACAAACACAGTTCAAATAGTTTAACTAACCAACATAAAACATAATAGAAAGTACAAACTAGAGCAGTACATCTACTCCCCCCATTTGACATCACAAAAAGGAGGAGGGAAACTAGAAAAGAAACAAAGAAGAGATTACCAGATAGAAACAAACTATAAAAAAAAAAAAAGAAATGACATCATGGAAATAAACTAAAAGAAAGATGGCCCCTGATCATCTGAAGGAGGAGGTGGTGGTGGTGGCTGAGGGTGAAAGTAACTGGAAAGAGTCAGGAATTACTCTCCAAACCAGGCTATATCTTAGTCATGTTGGTGCTACTGGTGAGCTCTATTAGACTTAAATCGAGCAATGTCCTCAGCATGTTGCTTCTCTTATGTAGTAACGTAGGTCTCAAACCGTGTCTCCCATTGGTCGAATCGTTCCCCTGTTGATCCAGCTGAGAGTGCTGGCGGAGCAGAGCAGATGTAGGAATAGGTGCAGGAGGTGCCTCCTCCTCAGCTCCCTCGACTTCATCATGCCCCAGATGGAGATGAGTACTGTGAAGAATATGGAAGGAGTTATTTGAGTAGAAGGCAGGCTAACAATTTGGTGGGGCAGAATATTAGATGTTGTATTTTGATTCTAAGATATAGGTAATGATATGTTCTAGGGCAAGATTGGGCTTCCTCCTATGTCCTAGATCATGAATTCTAGTCAGATGCTCAATATAACAAAACATCAAGTCAGTGGCATTGAATTCACAATGGGCCAAAATGTAGAAAGTGGTGATAAAAAAAATTGGGGTGATATGAATGTGATCACTAGTTTTTGGAAGGATAGAAGTGCGAAGGACATGTTTGGTTATCCTAGCATCTTTGAGTAAGCTGCTAGACACTCCAACATGAAAGTGAGCATTGGTGTTCCTTAAAAAGTGATTGGTCAGAGCCTAGTTGTAGTCAAGATCAGAACACAGGGTGTGGAGTTTATCCCCTATGGTGGAAAGTTGCAAAAGCTCTTAATAGTCCTAATAGGTGATTTTGACAGGTCGTTGATTCACATAGGACTAGAGGGTAGTGAAAGAGGAATTTATGAGAAGGCTGGCAAAAAATTCAAAAAGTAGTTTTGAATTGAAGGGGCAATGAGAGTGAGGAGGAAGGTGAGGGTAGTATGAGCAAATAGATTAAGGACAAGATAGGAAATAATGTACAGGTTGACAGTCTGAGATACAGTAATCCCAACCATTTTGTACCTCAGATAGGCAGCTTGGTCGCTTGCCTCGGTGAAGCGAGGGTCCAAATTCACCCTTGAGGAACTCTTAGAAGGGTTGCGAGATTTCTTTCTGTCGTCCATAATTAGAAAAATAGAAGTAAAGTAAGAATAGAAGAGGGTTAAAGAAGAATTGTGTGAGAAAAACTGATTCTATGGCTTGGTTTCTAAAGAAATGATCAGATCATCCAGGATGATCGCAAAATCATCCAGGATGATCGCAAAATCATCCAGGATGATCGGGTGCAATAATTGCATCAAGGATGATTGGTCAAAAAAGCGATAAAATCATCCAAGACGATCAGACATCGTCCAGGATGATAAGACACAGGCGATTATCCCGAGGAGTCAATCCGGACGACCGTTGAAAAAGTAGACCGTCCTAGCCAATTAAGTGGATCATCCAGGATGATGCACAATAATGGATCATATCGATTGAATTTAAAAATGTTTAAAGCATTGCCATGTGTATCGTCTAGGACGAACAGATGGATCATCCAGGCTAATCATCAATAATTGATCATACCAGTCGAATTTATATATTTTAAATGTATTGCCATGTGTATCATCCTGGATGAATATGTGGATAGTACGGGCTGATTACCCATAATTGAGCAAAGTTTTAAGAACATCGTCCGGGATGAAGGGGATCATCCAGGCCCATCATAGTAACCAAAAATAGGATACGATCAGATCATCCAGGATGATAAAGTTTCATCCAGGATGAAGATCAATAGAGAAAACATATCAGCTTAGATGAAAGGGGTGGAGTGGATTGAATGCATCGTCCAGGATGATATAAAAATCATTCAAGATGATTGGGCCAAAAAAATGAAATTCAAGTGATGGATGAAGATGATCAGAGAAGGCCCAAAAAATATAAAAACATCAGTAAATAATAAAGTTAAAATATGAAAAAGACAGAAAAGAAGAGACAAAAAGAAAAGAACCCAAAATTAATTTTTTATTTATTTTAATAAACAAGGAACAAATATGATTAACGCTCTAAGTGATTGAATTTAAATACTTATAAGACCAATAAGTTAACATTGTCGAAATCTAAAAATGGTAGAATATCCAATCCTGTTAACCCTAGCTTGGACTTCTTTTAGGGCAAAATCATCTTTTGAAAATAAAAGTCCTAACTCAGAATAAACTAATTGGATAAGAAAAAAGATTCGTTCAAAACTTGGTTCTAGAAAAAATATCTTATAGAATAATATACCAAAGTAATTTGTCATAAGCATGAAATTTGAAATGAAGCCTTTGAAAATATCAAGTGACACTTGAATTCTTATAAGTTTTAAAAGTTTGAAAGAGAAGAAAGGTTGTCTTTGGTGGGCTCATTTTATACCTCTTATCAATTGATTGACACACTTTGTGCATCTTTTAATTTTTGATACACTTTGTGTATTTTTCTTAATTTGGCGTCATTGCGCATCTTTTGATTTGGTGTCATTGGCCCTTTTGTTTTTGTTTTTGCAAGCTAGATCCCTTTTCAAAACTCTTAAATATTTTTAGTTGTGAGTATATCTTCCAGATATTAGAGAAGAAAAATTCACTCTCTAATATAAGGAAGAATAAATCACAAAATCAAATCATATGATAAATGTAATGACATGATTTCAAAGAACTTAAAAGTTATATAAAGACTTTAAACATTATATATATAAGATAGATTGCTATAGTAAGATAGAAAAGATCTTAATTGTAAAGTCCAATTATTAATTTGAGATAGATTTATATTTAGAAAAAAAAAATTACACCACTAAAAGAGGTTAGAGGGAGGGAAACAATCAATGGTGTTTCTCCCTTTAACTAATTTAGGGATGTTTAGACATTGACTACAAATCTCCAAACATAAAAATAAGGAAAAATAGTATTTCAATAAAAACACAGAGGAAAACCAAAGTAAAAACATCAGAGATGAAATAACTATGAAATGATAATAAAACATAAAAAGCTAACTCAAAACTAAAATAGAAAATAACAATAATCAACAGAGTAGTAAAAATGTAATTCAAAATTTATTAAGCAGCAAGATTATGTAATTAAGAGCACTGAGCCTCCGCTTGTCCAAGTACCACATGCTCTCATGAGGCCTTTTGTGAGAGCAATCCTACAAAATTATTAAACATCAGATTTAGGAACCCAAACAGGTTTGAGTCCCTTCTTATGAAAAGAAGAATGCAATATATGTGTATTATGCTATAAATCATGCAATTTGGGTCCCCACACCCAATGTGTACTATGGTAAATAGTTTAAGTGTGTAAGATATGTCCTAGCATGCCACATAAAAAATATCTAACTCTAAGAAAAGGATTCACTAATCTATTCAGGTTATAATGCCTCTTCCTAGGTTTTAGCTTAGATCAAGTGTGGTGTCTTCCTATTTCTCTCAAATGCATTCAATTCAGCTTTAAACCTCAAGTTAGCACTTTCTAATGCAGCATTATCAACATTCAAATAGTGCTCAATATGCTCAGATTCTTTAATATAAGTTTTAAAATCAGATTCAAGTGAGGTGTGAGATGCTTTCAATGAATTAGGCTCAACAATTAATTTAGAATGCTTTTTATTTAAATCATTAAATTCATCAAGTAATGCCATGTGATTGCTATCAAGTTGAGTGTTTTATTTACTTAAAATTTCATGCTTTTTTTTGCAAATTTGAAAGTTCCAATTTCAGGGTAGCATGAGTTTTCTTAAGTTTCCTATATGATGCATGAATATTCTCACAGACTTTAAGTAATTGATTATAGGTTGGTTCACATACCTCTTCTTGATCAGACTGACCAAGATGATCACCCATTAAGCACAAGTTTGTTATCTCCTCCTCAGCTTTAGTCTCAGATGAGTCTGATGCAAAATCTGCCCAGAATGCCTATTGGAACTGCTTCTTATCCTTCTTGTACTTGGGTTTCTCCTCACCCTTCTCCTTGCTTGGGTGCTCCTTAAGTGTATGATAATCAGGTTTAACATGTCCAGGCTTCCTGCATTCAAAACAAATAATATCAGAAGAACTTTTATAATTTTTGCTACTCTTACCTTTATTTCATTTCTGATGGTGCTTGTGATTCTTCCTTAAAAAGTTCTTAAATTGTCTCATAATTAAGGCAACATCATCACTTTCAGACCCAGAAGAATTGGTGTCTATGTTGTTGGCCTTCATTGCCAAAGTTTTCTTCTTCTTTTGCTCACTTGCATCAAGTTGCCTTTGGTTCACCCCTTGCTCGTAAGCTATGAGTGATCCAAGTAAGTTATCAATAGAATAAATATTCAAATCTTTGTATTAAGTAATTGTAGTGATCTTAGTGTCAAAAGAAGAAGGCAAACATCTCAAAATTTTATTGACTCGTTCATAATTAGTTAGCTCTCTTCCCAAAGTATGCAATGAGGTGATAATTTGAGTAAACCTAGTATACATGTTAGAAATTGATTCAATAAGTTTCATACAAAGAAGTTCATAGTCATATAATAAAATATTTAATCTAAATTGTTTAACTTCATTAGTTCCTTCATAAGTAATACACAATCTATCCACAATTTCTTTAACAATAGCACAAGTTAAAACATGCATATAATCTTTCAATTTCAAAGCACAGAAAAAATAGTTCAAACATTTCGCATTAAGTTGTGCTAAATCTCTTACATCAAAAGTCCATTCAGTAAAAAAAAGTTTAGTTTTAGTGCCATTAATTTCTTGTAATTGAGGTGTATAACCATCCTTAACAAGCATCCACATGCGATAGTCAATTGATTGTAAAAAAGTAGACATGCGAGTTTTCCAACAATCAAAAGGAATATTATCAAAGAAAGGTGGCCGTATCACAGAATATCCTTCCATAGTTTTATGATTACCAAAGTTAACCATTGATCGAAATTCAAAATTTTCAAAAACTAAATTTTATGAATCTCACTCTGATATCACTTGAAAGTGCACTGAAGCCAATTAAAGGTTCGACAGGGATGTTAAGTCATTATAAACTAGTCTTGAGGCTAACCAAGAGGGAGGTGAATTAGTATATTAAAAATTTCTTTCAATAAAAAACATAATCTTAAATTAAAACCAAGATTCACCACTGAAATCAAAGTGCAGAAAATAAATGCAGAAGTAGTAATAAAGAACACATAATTTTATAGTGGTTCGGTCAACTCGACCTACGTTCACTTCTTGAGGTGCCCTCCGAGTATTGCACTAAACTTAGTGACTCTCATTTTTCCCCCACAGTAAGGCGGAGAAGCCTTTATAAACCTCCTTTCCACCAACCTAGGTGAGGCAAAAAACCCAACTCCTTTTGCTTCCTCCAGAAGAAGGGAGAGAACCCAACTCCTTTTGCTTCCTCCTGAAGCAGGCAAAGAACCTTGATCAGATGCTGAGGTAAACCTCTCTTGAACCACCAAGGAACTAGGAACGATGATCGGAGAAGATGATGATGGATCGTTGCTTGGAGCAACTTTTATGAAACCCCTCACAAACTCCCCCTCAATAGATTCTCTCTATCTCTCTCTCTCTCTCTCTCTCTCTCTCTCTCTCTCCCTTTCCTTTAGGCCCTCTCAGGTCAAGATAGTAACAAAATATGTTCTATTAGGTAGAATAAGTTGTCTTAAATAGAAGAGATTTGGAATAGCTCTTAATTACAACAAACAAACATTATCGTCCTGGATAATCTGGAGATCATCCTGTACGAGCGGTACAAATTTAGCTCAATCAGTCAGATGATTTGTGACAATTAGAAGGTTTTTGTTCATATCGTCCATGATGATAGTATATCATTTTGTACAGTTAGTACAAGTTACTGAATATCAGCCAAACCATTACACTAAATGGATGTCTAGACAATCAAAAAATAGCTTGATCGTCCAGGACTATCTCATAATCATCCCGAATGATTAGTTCAAATTCGTGCATATTATCCAGAACATCTCCCTAAATAGAAGCTGGCTAAAGTTTGATCATCCAGGAGAAAACTAAGGTTTGTAAACTAATTGTCCTGGCTGATCCTACAATCATGCAAGATGATATTATTGAGTAATCAAACCTTAATTACTTTTCTTAATTACTAGATTAATTTAGGCATAATTATCTTGGATGATGTCCAAAAATAAAAGCTACCTAAATAGATCTAGCAGCTGATTCTTTCTGATTTGAGCCTATCAGCCTGGCCGATATGAATATCATCCAGGACGATGTGCTTAGTGATAATTGTCTTAATCTGGATGCCCTAATTAGGGTTTTTATTTTTAACTGATCATCCAGGATGATATTTGGATCATCCCGAATGATGTGACCAAAATAGAAGTTTTGCTATCATCAAAATTATATTCTCTGAAAATACTTTTGTAACATTTAGAACCCCCAAGGAATTAGAGATGACAACCAGAGAAGATAACGATGGATCCTTACTTGGAGCAACCTTTGTGAAACTCCTCATAAACTCCCCCTCATAAGATCCTCTCTCACTCTCCCTTGCTCTCCCTCTCCTCTTGGCTCTCTCAAGTTAGGACAACAGCAAAAGATTATCTCTTGGGTTGAACAAGAGGTCTTAAATAGAAGAGCTTTGGAATAGCTCTTAATTTTAACAAATCAACTTCATCGTCTAGAATGATATAAATATCATCTTGTATGATCAGTACAAAATTAGCTCAATCAGTCAGGATGATTTGAGACGATCAGAAGGTTTTTGTTCATATTATCTGTTAATGATAGTTGCTATTTGCATGTTTTACATTCTTGCAACTTATATAGTTTTGATGATCCCAAATATTATTGTGCTTTGTGTAGTTATCTCCTAACAATTTTTTAGAAGTTTTGTATTTGCTCTTGTGTGTACTAACATTTCAGGTGAATCAAACTCTCAAACATGAAGACTTCAAATCAAATTCAGCAAGAAATTCTTTTGAATTTTGAAGTTTAAAAATGTCATTTTAATTGAAAGGGAGTGATTGTAATTGAGTGAATAAAAATATACACACACACACATAAGGAGATCATATAAAATTTATACTGATCGTATGGGATAGTTCGTACGGGACGATCAGACAGTTATCTCCTATTAAGATCACATGGAACGAATAGGAACGGGCTAGAAAAATTTTCTAAGTCCTATTCGTCCGAGACGAAATTAAATATCGTCCGGGACGATTTAGTCTCTGTAAGAATTTCGTCCAGACGAAATTAATTATCATCAGCGATGATTTGGTCTTTGTAAGATTTTCATCCTGATAAACATATTTTTGTCCAGAAGTTATAACCGACTTAGGACAGTTTTTCTATATTCATTCTGCAGTTTTTGGAACCAACCTTGTTATAACCGTTCATACCGGATGAACTTGGTTCATACGGGATGATGAGCTTGTACGAAAACATTTCGTACACATATACAAACAGGTTCGTTTCAAGGCTTTTAAGTAATATCGTCCGGGATGATCCACGATCGTACGGGACGATCCACTGCGTACAGAATTAAAAACTTGCAGTTTTTGGGCGGTTTTTCTTGTCTTTTGTATATATAGTTCAAATTAGACTGCCACGCAATCTTTTTGTCATTTGATCTTCGTGCCTATTGAGAGAAAAGTCAAGGAGAGAGTGTGAGAGAGCATTCAAAGGAGGATTCCTACCACTGGAGCATGAAGGCTTCACTTGGTGTTTAAAGGTAAGAATCTCTACTTGTGAATTGGGATTACTTCACTCTTTTCATTTTTCCTTCTAGATTTCTTGTGAGAAGATCTGTCAAGGAGATCCGGTTCTCTGCCGACACTTGGAGAGTGTGAACAGCTGAAGGGTTCTCTGCCCACACTAGGAGAGTGTGAAAGGACGAAGGGTTCTCTGCCCACACTAGGAGAGTGTGAAAGGACAGATGGTTCTCTGCCAACACTAGGGATTGTGTAAAAGGACGACGGTTCTCTGCCGCACCGGGTAGTGGTGAAAAGAGTGTTTGTAAAGGCTTCTCCACCTTGCTGTGGGTGCCAAAGGAGAGACACTATTGGTATTAGTGCAATACTCAAAGGGTGCCTCTGGGGAGTGGATGTAGGTCTGGTTTAGACCAAACCCCTATAAATCTTATGTCTTTTACTTTACTATTTTTTATTTTCTGCATTTTACTTTTGCTTAAAAAACTTTGTGGTTGAAAAACTTTTCTATAAAAATTTCATTAAAAAATATTATTTTGGTTCAACAAAACTTCAAAGAGGGTTATGTTTTAAAAATACCAATTCATCCCCTCTCTTGATAGCCTTGGGACATTAACTTAGGTCTAACAACCTATTCACTAGACTCAACAAGTGGTATCAGAGCTTTGTTTCAAAATCACAAGTTTAAACTACTTTTTGATTAACGTAGATGGCTACATTCGGAAACCAAAATATACCTGAGGGTTACTCTATTACTAGACCTCCACTGTTTGACCATATACCTTTTGATTTTTGGAAAACACGCATGTCTACTTTCTTACAGTCACTTAATTATCTTTTGTGGATCCTAGTCCAGGAAGGTTATACAAAACCAACTAGATTAGTTGATGGAGTTAGGGTAGAAACACCTTTTGTAGATTGGACTATAGAAGAACGTGACTTAGCTCAACTAAATGCCAAATGTTTAAATATCTTCTTTTGTGCTTTAAAATCTGAAGACTACATGCGGATTTCCACTTGCAAAAGTGGAAAGGACATATGGGATAGAATTTGTATAACTTATGAAGGGACTAATGAGGTTAAGTAATCAAGACTTAATATCTTGTTACATGATTATGAGTTGTTTCGCATGAAATCAAATGAATCTATTTCTTACATGTACATAAGATTCACACAAATTGTCACTTCTTTGCATGCACTTGGTAGGGAATTAACTAATGCTGAAATGGTTAATAAGATTCTTCATTGTTTACCTACTGCTTATGATGTTAAAATTACTACAATTATAGAGTCTAAAGATCTAAACATTTATTCTATTGACAATCTTCTTGGTTCACTCATTGCTTACGAGCAAGGAGTTAGTCAAAGAAAGATTGATACAGGTGAACCACGAAAGGAGAATAATATAGCACTAAAAGTGGAAGAGTCAGAGAGTGAACACTCACAACCTGAGGATGAAGACGATATTACATTAATGACTAGACAATTCAGAAGCTTTCTAAAAAGAAAGCAGAAGAGACGCCAGCAATGGAATAGAGGTAAGTTTAACAGAAATGGCAATGTTTCTAATGAAGTGATTTGTTATGAATGCAGGAAACCAGGTCATATCAAGACTGATTGCCCAAAACTCAAAGCCACTCCTAGCAAGGAGAAGGTAGAGGAGAAACCAATTGTAAAGAAGGGCAAGAAGAAGTTTTAAAGAGCTTTTTGGGCGGACTCAGCTTCAGACTCATCTGAGACTGAAAAAGAAGAAGAAGTCACCAATCTTTGCTTGATGACAGATAATGTTGATCAATCAGATCAAGAAGAGGGTCGCTCTCACACAAGACCTCGTGAGAGCATATGGTACCTGGACAGCAGATGTTCAAAGCATATGACTGGAGATACTGCTCAATTCATAACACTGGAAGCTAGGAGTGGAGGCAAGGTTACACTTAAAGATAATACCACTAAGAAAGTGGTTGGATCAGGTATGATTGGAAATTTAAAAAACTTCTTTATAGACAATGTGTTATTGGTTGAAGGCTTAAAACATAATTTGTTAAGTATAAGTCAGCTATATGATAAGGGCTATAGTGTAAAATTTTTACCTACTAGCTGCACATTAAGCCTAAATGGGAAAAATATTTTAAATGGAAAAAGGGTAAACAATATTTATATGCTAGATTTAAATTATATTCAATCTCCTACTACTTTTTGTTTTAAAACTGTTTCTAATGAATCATGGCTTTGACATATGAAACTTTGTCATTCTAGTATGAAAAAACTTAGGAGAATTACCCAAAAGAACTTAGTGAGAGGTATACCAAAACTAGACTATACTATGGATCACCTTTATGATGCTTATCAATTAGGAAAACAAGTGAAGTCCTCTTTTCGGTCCAATAAGGATCTTAGGACTAGTAAACCATTGAAAATTTTACACATGGATATTTTTGGACCAGTAGGAACTGTAAGTCTAGGAGGGAAGGTATACGGATTTGTTATAGTAGATGATTTCTCAAGATTCACTTGGGTTAGATTTCTATTTCATAAGAGTGAATCATTTGAGGAATTTAGAAATTTTTCGACTTGGATTCAAAGGAAATTCGGGTGTGAAATAATTTCTATACAAAGTGATAATGGAGGAGAATTTGAAAATGAAAGATTTGAAAATTTTTGTAAAGAAAAAGGAATTGATCACAATTTTTCTGCACCTAGAACCCCTCAACAAAATGGGATAGTCGAAAGGAAAAACAGAACATTAATAGAAGCCGCCCGAGCAATGTTGGCAGAATATTCACTTCCTAGATATTTTTGGGCTGAGGTGGTTAGCACTGCATGTTATATTCTGAATTGGGTGAATGTAAGATCGAATTTAAATAAAACACCCTATGAGTTGCTAAACGGTAGAACACCTAATTTGTCTCATTTGCATTTTTTTTATTGCAAGGTGTTCATTCATAATAATGGAAAATCTGCCTTAGAAAAATTTGATCCGAAATCAGATGAAGGAATTTTTGTTGGATATTCAAGTGTTGGAAAATCTTATAGGGTATTCAACAAAAGAACTTTGGTCATTAAAGAAACCACACATGTTGTATTTGATGAATCTGGAAATTTGTAAGAGCCAAATGTTGTTGAAGATGAGATTGAGGAAAACTCCCAAAAGATTGATAGAATAAATTTGGAAGAAAATTTGAAATTAGCAAACCCTTTGCCTAGAGATTTGAGATTTTCTAAAAACCACCCAAGGGAATTGATTATAGGTGAACCTAGTGAGGGTGTTAGAACTAGGAGTGGATTAAACAAGGAAGTCAATCATTCAGCCTTTATTTCAACTATAGAACCCACTAATATTGATCAAGCACTATCTGATAAATTTTGAATTTCGGCCATGCAAGAAGAATTGAATGAATTTGTAAGAAATAAAGTTTGGGAATTAACTTCAAGGCCAAAAGATCAAAGTGTTGTTGGAACTAAGTGGGTGTTCAAAAATAAAATAAATGACTCAGGAGTAGTCATTAGAAATAAGGCTAGATTAGTTGCTAAGGGGTTTAATCAAATTGAAGGAATTGATTTTGAGGAGACTTATGCCCCTGTAGCTAGATTTGAAGCAATTAGGGTTTTACTAGCCTTTGTCTGTTTTAAAGGATTTAAATTATTTCAAATGGATGTGAAAAGTGCCTTTTTAAATGGGGTAATTAAAGAAGATGTTTTTGTAGAATAACCACCAGGTTTTGAAAATTCTAAATACTCAAATCATATTTTCAAGTTAAAAAAGGCATTATATGGATTGAAACAGGCACCTAGGGCTTGGTATGAGAGATTGAGCACCTTCCTACTTAAAAGATCTTTTAAAAAAGGAAGTGTGGATACAACTCTTTTTTTAAAGAAATTTGGAAAGGATATACTCATTGTTCAAATTTATATGGATGATATCATTTTTGGATCTTCAAATAAAAATCTTTGTGATGATTTTTCTAAAATAATGAGTAGTAAATTTGAGATGAGTCTAATGGGAAACTTAAATTACTTTCTAGGCTTTAGCATTAAGCAACTTGAGGAAGGTACATTTCTAAGTCAATCTAAATATATTAAGGATATCCTCAAAAAATTTGAAATGGACAATGCTAAACCTGTTAGTACACCAATGAGTTCCTCAGTTCAATTGGATAAGGACCTTAAGGGAAAATCTATTGATCAAAAGAAAAATAGAGGGATTATTGGATCTTTACTTTACTTGACTGCTAGCCGATCAGATATTATATTCAGTGTTTGCTTATGTGCTAGATTTCAATCAGATCCAAAAGAATCACATTTGACAGCAGTGAAAAGGATTTTAAGATATTTACTAGGAACTCAGAACTTAGGAATTTGGTATCATAAGTTTAACTCTTCATTTGAAATTATTGGTTATTCAGATTCTGACTTTGCAGGCTGTAGAGTGGATAGGAAAAGCACTTCTGGAACATATCAATTTATTAGAAATTCATTAGTTTCATGGTCTAGTAGAAAACAAAATTCAGTGGCCCTATCTACTGCAGAAGCAGAATACATTGCATTAGGAAGTTGTGTGACACAAGTACTTTGGTTAAAACAACAGTTGATTGATTTAGGATTAACTATAGGCACTATTCCAATTTATTGTGATAATACTAGTGCTATTTTCATTTCCAAAAATCCTATTCAACATTCTAGAACCAAACACATTGACATAAGGCATCATTTCATAAGGGATCATGTATCCAAGGGAGAAATTGAACTTACCCATGTTTCAACTGAAAATCAACTTGCAGACATTTTTACAAAACCTTTAGCCTTTGATACTTTCAGTACATTAAGAACAAGGCTTGGTGTAATTGATTTAAATGCTTAAATAAAAATGTTTTTGCAACATTGATATTTCTGTTTTCGTAGTTTATATTTTTATGATTTTGTTTTTGTGATTTTTGTTTGTTTTTGAGTGATTTTATATTTAGAGTCTATACATTTGTCTTTGTTTATTGTGTTTTGTATGTTCATTTAGTTTCTTTGATAAAAATATAAAAATTCAAAAATTTGTGTTAATCGTCCGGGACGAAAAAATTTTCGTACGGGACGATGTGTGAAAAATGTCAATCTGCGTGATTTCAAATCGTCTTGAGAGCAGTTTTTAATGTAGTTCGTCTGTACGATCTACACGATCATCCGAGACGAAATATTTTTTTTTTCTCAAACGTCGGGACGATTGATTGGAGCAGTTGAAAGGATAAGACTATTTTTATTATGAACTTCGTCTGTACGAACCTGAACGTCATCTGGATGAAAACATGGCGGTTCAATGTAGTGGACGGTTTTAAAACTTCCATTAAAACGATCACAAGTGTGATCGTCTGGACGAACATTAATCGTCTGTACGATCGGTCAAGTCAAAAGTCTGTATGAAAGGACGTATCGTAAGTTGTGTTGATTACGAAAAGCCGTTATATTTTGGACGAATTTGATCGTCTGTACGAAACTTTTTCGTCCAGACGAATGATAATTTTCATCCAGGACGAACATTTTTTTTCCAGGACGAACGTATCGTTTTCTTTAAATAAGATGGCTTTCTAACTCAACAATCACATTTCCAAACATCTCTTTCAATCCCTTTCGATTTCTAGATCAACAATGGCCTCATCTAGCAAGCGACAAAAGGTTTTAGCAAAGAAATCCCATAGGAATCCTTCCGATAACTTTCTTTCAAAAGAAAATGAGGAATCCTTTCCTCGATTTGCCTCTACAAAAATCACTCCATCTCGCATTCTGATCCAGAGTGAGATAAACTTCAAGGTAATGCATATTTTCTCTTCCACTCAATTTGAATTTATCCTAACTCTTATCCACCTCTACAACAAACAGACCTTTCTTTACTTCCTAGCAAATATGAGTTTCAACTCCGACCACTCTTCTGTCAGTTCTTTTATTTTTAAACAAAATGTTGAAATCACAAAGCATGACTTAGGTGCTTTTCTCAACTTAAGAACTGAAAGTTTTAGAGCCCACACCCTTATGAACGATAACACCTTCAAGTGGTTTGAAATCAATAGGGTGATTAGAGGAAATAGCCTAGATTATCATATTGCTAGAGTTTCTGGAATGACCAAAAATGCTCGAATCATCCAGCACATTCTTAAATCTTCTATTATTCCAAAAGCTGGTGATAAAATCAACATTACTCCACTCCTTTCTATTGTGATATTTTTTATTATGAAAAATAAACCTATTGATGAAGCCCAACTTATCTTAGACTATCTTTATGGGCTTTCCAAAATTGGGCATGCTGATCAGAAAAGAAAAAGAAATATTTCATTAGGTCACTTAGTTACCTTTATTTTGGAAAAGAAATACAATCTAGTGCATCTTGATAAAGAGTATGAAGAGCCGGTCTACTACAACGATGCTTCTTTTAGAGCGATCTTCAAGGAGGACAAAGAGAAATCACATGCCAGTGATTCTGAAGAAGAAGAAGAAGGAGCACAAACATCTGCATCTCAACCAAATTATCAGAATTTGATTGAGAAATTTGATAGACTTGAGACTCATTTTGATCAATGATTTGATCAAATTGATGCTCAACTTCAGCAGCAGCAACAGGACATTGGTAATATAAGGAATGAAGTTCATGAAATTAATACCAATGTTATGTTGATAAATTCCTACTTCAACTTATTTCGTGGTGTTCCTCCTCCTCCAGAAGAAGAATAGAAATTTGGGTTTTGATTTTCTAGATGTTTCATGTATCAATTTTTGCTTTAGTTGTGTTTGTTTAAAAGTTCAGTGTATTTTTTCTTTTGTATTAGTATATATATTATGAATTGATATTGTAATCTTTTTATTAATATCAATATTTGTTGTGTTTGCTTTAGATTTGAATTGTTTTTGAAATGTGTTTAATATTTATGAAGTTCATTAGTCTTTTTAATCTTAATTAGATTGTAAATTGAGATTAATTTCATTAGAAAATCTAATCTTTCAAAATTTAAATTATGTTTATATCTTGCTTTAATTAGAATTTTTAATTTCATGTTTTTCATTTAGACTACATCATATTTAATATTATTATTAGAATCTAGATGTTTTCTTATTTTCTATTTCATTTTTCAAATTATATATATGCACTTAGAAAAGTTTGAAATTTTAAATTATTGTCTTTGGGAAGAACTCAATTACTCTTGAAAATTGTACAAATGTACAAAAAAAATCAAAAGGAATGCGTAAAAGTCCGCAAATGTGAAAAAGAGGCACAAAATAAGATGCGCAAAGCGCCACATGTGGTAGTTTTCTTCTTTCCAGATTCTTTTAATCTTTTAATTCAAATTAATCTTATGTTCATTTATATTTTTATTGAAATTTGAAATATACAATTTTTAATACATCTTTCTTGCAATGATTTTCTTTATCACAATGTCTAAATTGAATCATATCTTTGATAAATTCTTCTTAGTTACAATGTTATATCACACTTTAAATTCTATGAATTTCTATGATTTGTTTAATGTTTTTAATTTCATTTGCATACCTTATATTAATCACTTTCAAGATTAAATTAGCAAATGAATCTCATATGATTACATACATTTCTTGTCTATTTCTTCTTCACTTTTTGTTGCTATCAAAAAGGGGGAGAAATTGTTTGTTTGTATTTTTTTTATTTTATGTTATTAGTCTTGTAATTTTTGTTTTATTTTTGTTTTTAATTTTTGTTTTGTATAAAAACAAATTTTTGAAAAACAAAAATTGTGATCTTTAGTTCAAAATGCCTCCTTAATTTTAGTATTCATCAATTCAGGGGAAGTTTAGGAGATTTTTTAAAAATTTGAAATCCTACAAACAATAATTATTTTGTCATCATCAAAAAGGGGGAGATTATTAATGATAGTTGCTATTTGCATGTTTTATATTCTTGCAACTTGTATAGTTTTGATGATCCCAAATATTATTGTGCTTTGTGTAGTTATCTCCTAATAATTTTTTAGAAGTTTTATATTTGCTCTTGTTTGTACTAACATTTCTTGTGAATCAAACTCTCAAACATGAAGACTTCAAATCAAATTCAGCAAGAAATTCTTTTGAATTTTGAAGTTTAAAAATTTCATTTTAATTGAAAGGGAGTGATTGTAATTGATGAAATAAAAACATGCACACACACATAAGGAGATCATATAAAATTTATACTGATCGTACGGGATGATATCAGTTCGTACGGGACAATCAGACAGTTATCTCCTATTAAGATCACATGGAATGAATAGGAACTGGCTAGAAAAATTTTCTAAGTCATATTCGTCCGGGACGAAATTAAATATCGTCCGGGACGATTTGGTCTCTGTAAGAATTTCGTCCAGACGAAATTAATTATCGTCAGGGATGATTTGGTCTCTGTAAGATTTTCATCTTGACGAACATATTTTTGTCTAGACGATATAACCGACTTAGGACAGTTTTTCTATATTCATTCTGCAGTTTTTGGAACCAACCTTGTTATAACCGTTCGTACCGGACGAACTTGGTTCGTACGGGATGATCAGCTTGTACAAAAACATTTCGTACACATATACAAACAGGTTTGTTTCAAGGCTTTTAAGTAATATCGTCTAGGACGATCCACGATCGTACGGGACGATCCACTGCGTACAGAATTGAAAACTTGCAGTTTTTGTGCGGTTTTTCTTGTCTTTTGTATATATAGTCCAAATTAGATTGCCACCCAATCTTTTTGTCATTTGATCTTCGTGTCTATTGAGATAAAAGTCAAGGAGAGAGTATGAGAGAGCATTCAAAGGAGGATTCCTACCACTGGAGCGTGAAGGCTTCACTTGGTGTTTAAAGGTAAGAATCTCTACTTGTGAATTGGGATTACTTCACTCTTTTCTTTTTCCTTCTAGATTTCTTGTGAGAAGATCTGTCAAGGAGATCCGGTTCTCTGCCGACACTTGGAGAGTGTGAACAGCCGAAGGGTTCTCTGCCCACACTAGGAGAGTGTGAAAGGACGAAGGGTTCTCTGCCCACACTAGGAGAGTGTGAAAGGACGAAGGGTTCTCTGCCCACACTAGGAGAGTATGAAAGGACGGACAGTTCTCTGCCAACACTGGGGATTGTGTAAAAGGATGATGGTTCTCTTCCGCACCGGGTAGTGGTGTAAAGAGTGTTTGTAAGGCTTCTCCGCCTTGTTGTGGGTGCAAAAGGAGAGGCACTATTGGTATTAGTGTAATACTCAGAGGGTGCCTCTGGGGAGTGGATGTAGGTCTGGTTTAGACCAAACGACTATAAATCTTGTGTCTTTTACTTTACTATTTTTTGTTTTCTGCATTTTACTTTTGTTTAAAAACTCTGTGGTTGAAAAACTTTTCTATAAAAATTTCATTAAAAAATATTATTTCAGTTCAACAAAACTTCAAAGAGGGTTAAGTTTTAAAAATACCAATTCACCCCCCCCCCCCTCTTGGTAGCCTTGGGACATTAACTTAGGTCTAACAACCTATTCACTAGACTCAACATTATCTAGGCCAATAATATATCATCCTATATGATTTGTACAAGTTGTTGAATATCATCCAGACCATCGCACTGAATGAATGTCTAGATGATGAAAAAATAGCTTGATCATCCAGGCCGATCTCATGATCATCCCGAATAATTAGTTTAATTTAGTACATATCATTCAGAACATCACTCTAAATAGAAGATGGCCGATGTTTGATCATTCAGGAGAAAACTAAGGTTTTTGAACTGATCGTCCCGGTTGATCCTATAATCGTCTAGGATGATATGATCAAGCAATCAAACTTTAATTGCTTTCCTTAATTACCAGATTAATTAAAGCATAATTATATTGCATCATCCTGGATAATGTACAAAAATAAAAGCTACCTAAATAGATCTGGTAACTTATTCTTTATTATTTGAGCTTATCATCCCGGCTGATACGAATATCATCCAGGATAATGCACCTAATTAGGATTTTATTTTTAACTGATCATTCAAGCTAATTTGTGAATTATCCTGGACGATGTGAGCAAAAATAAAAAACTTTAAAATAGTTAGAAATATTCCCCCAAGTGTGTGTGTGTAAGTTACTTTACATCAGGAACCACATAGTTTATAATTGACTCAAGAAAAGGTAAAAGATTACAAACTAACTCATTCTTTGTCTACCCAATATTGAGTTGGTTTAAATTATAGTTTGATCTTATGGACATAAAATATTACTAGGCAAGAAAGTCATAGAGAAATAGAAGTATTTTCTATAATCAAAATTCTATTCTCTAAAATCAAATTCGTAATAATCTCCCCCTTTTTTATGATGGCAAACACAAAAAAAATTAAAGCATTTCAAAGCAGTTTAATGGAAACAGTGTGAAGAAACAAAAAAAAGTTCAACTATCCAACATAAAACAAACAGAGTAAAGGAATAATCATAGTTCAACTATTCAACATAAAACACAATAGAGCAAACAGTACAACTACTCCCCCTTTTGACATCACAAAAAGGAGGAGGGAAATTAGAAAAGAAACAAAGTAGAGACTACTAAACATAATCAAACTATAATAAAAAAAAAAAGAAACAACACCATAAATATCAACTAAAAGAAAGACGGTCCCTGATCATCTGAAGGAGGAGGTGGTGGTGGTGGCTGAGGGTGAAAGAAACTGGAAAGAGTCACGAACTGCTTTCCAAACCAGGCCATATTCTGGTCATGCTGATGCTATTGGTGATCCACATAAAAGTCAAAGCGAGCAACATCCTCAGCATTTTGCTACTCCTGCGCAGCAATGTAGGTCTCAAATTGTGTCTCCTATTGGTCGAATTGCTCCACCAGCTAATCCAACAGAGAGTGCTGGCAGAGTGGAGCAGTATAGGAAAAGATGTAGGAGCTGCCTCCTCCTTAGCTCCCTTAGCTTCCTCATGCCCTGGGTGGAGATGAGTACTGTGAAGAAGGTGGAAGGAGTTGTTTGAGTAGAAGGCATGCTAAAAGGGGCAGGATATTGGAGGTTATATTTGGATTCTAGGACATAGGTTATGAGATATCCTAAGGAAAGATTCGGCTTCCTCCTATATCCTGGATCACAAATACTATTTAGATGCTCAATATACCAAAAGATCAAATCAGTGGCATTAAATTCATGATGGGCCAAAATATAGAAAGTGTTGATAGAAAGGAGTTGAGTGATATGAATGTGACCACCAGCTTTTGGAAGGATAAAAGTGTGAAGGACATGTTGGATTATCCTAACATCATTGAGCAAGCTGCTGCTAGACTCTCCAAAGCAAAAGGGAGTACTAGTGTTCCTTAAAAAGTGATTGGTTGGAGCCCAATCGTAGTCAGGATCAGAACACAGGGTATGGATTTTGTTTCCTGTGGTAGACAGTTACAAGAGCTCTTGACAGTCCTGATAGGTGATTTCTACAGGTCATCGATTCACATAGGACTGGAATGCAGTAAAAGAGGAATTAACAGAAGGCTAGCGAAGAATTTAAAAAGTACTTCTGAATTGAATGGATAGTGAGAGTAAGGAGGAAGGTGAGGTTAATGTGAGCAAACAGATCAAGGATATGATAGGAAAGAATATTTGGGTTGAAAGTATGAGAAATAGTGATCCCGACCATCATGTACCTTAGATAGGCAGCTTAGTCACTTGCCATGGTGAAATGAGGGTCTAGATTTTCCCTCGAAGAACTTCTATAAGGCATATGAGACCTCTTTCCATTTGTCATAATCAGGAAACCAGAGAGTGAGTAAGAGCATAAGAGGGTTTAAGAAGGATTGTGTCAGAAAATTTTTAGAAAGTCTTAGATTTTAAAGAAATGATCTGATCGTCCAGGATGATCGTAGAATCATCCAGGACGATCGGGTGCAATAATTATGTCTGGGATGATTGGTCAAAAAGGCAGTAAAATCTATTGTGAATCTATTTTTCTGGGAAATGATTTTGATAATAACAAACACTTTTGTTTCTCTACGACTTCCTTAACTACTAACATTTCAGGTCCACAAGATCAAACTATAATTTGAACAGGTTTATGAATGGGTAGACTAGGTATGACTCAGTTTGTAAACATTTTTCCTTTCTTGAGTCTATTATAATAGATGTGGTTCCTAATGCTAAGTAACCTTGCACACACACACTTGGGGGGATTTTTTTTGACTACTTTTTAGAGTTCTCTATTTTTCTCACATCATTCGAGATGATCCAAACATCATTCTAGACGATCAGCTAAAAATAGAAACCCTGATTAGGGCATTCTGGTTAAGGCATCCATCATTAAGCATATTGTCCTAAATGATCTTTGTATCGGCCGGGATGATAGGCTCAAATTAGAAAGAATCAACCGCCAGATCTATTTAGGTATTATTTATTTTTTGACATCATCCTAGATGATGCAACTCAATTATACCTAAATTAATCTGGTAATTAAGGAAAATAATTAAGGCTTGATTGATACAATCACATCATCCTCAATGATTGCAAGATTGGTCGGGACGATCAGTTCAAAAAACCTTAGTTTCTCTTAGATGATTATCATCAGATTGCTCCTATTCAGGGCGATGTTTTGGATGATTTTTATGGATTTGAACTAATCGTCCGAGACTATCGTGAGATTGGTCCGAACGATCAAGCTATTTTTCTATTGTCCAGACATCCATTCAGAGTGATGGTCTGGCCGATATTCTGTGACTTGAACTAATCATCCTGGATGATATACTATCATCTTGGATGATAAGAAAAAATTTCTTTTGATCATCCCAAATCATCCTGGCTGATTGAGCTTAATTTGAACTGATCGTACAGGATGATATTTATATCATCCTGCATTATAAAGTCGTCAAATTACAATTAATGAGCTATTTGGAGCTCTTCTATTTAAGAGCACTTATTCTACCCTTTAGAACATCTTTTGCTGTTGTCTTGACCTGAGAGAGCCTAGAGGAGAGGGAGAGAGAGGGAGAGAGAGAGAGGATCCTGTGAGGGGGAGTTTGTGAGGGGTTTCACAAAGGTTGCTCCAAGTATTGATCCACATCTTCTTCTTCCACCATAGTCCCTTGTCCTTGGAGGGTTGAGAGAGGACCACTTCAGCAATCGATTAAGGTTCTCTGCCTTCTTTAGGAGGAAGCAAAAGGAGTTGGGTTCTCTGCCTCATCGGTGTCTGTGGAAATGAGGTTTTATAAAGGCTTTTCCACCTTACTGTAGGAGCAAAAGGAGAGTCACTGAGTTTAGTGCAATACCTGGAGGGCACCTCTGGGGAGTGGATGTAGGTCGAGTTGATCGAACCACTATAAATCTCTGTGTCCTTTACTACTGCTTTTTTTTGTATTTAATTTCCACACTTTAAATTTCCATGTGGTGAATTTTAGTTTAGATTTAGTTTTGTGTTTTTATTGAAAGATTTTTTAAAATGCCAATTCACCCCCCCCCCCCCTCTCGGTTAGCCTCAGGCTAGTTTATGAGGGCTTAACATCCGTAATGATCTTTCAAAATCATCCAGGACGATCAGATATTATTCGGGCCAATAAAATATAGGCGATCATCCTGAGGAGTCAAGCCGGACGACCATTGAAAAAGAAGATTATTCTGGCCGATTAGGTGGATCGTCTAGGATGATGCATAATAATGGATCATACCATCCAAATTTAAAAATGTTTAAAGCATTGCCACGTGGATCATCCAAGACAATCACCAATAATTGATTGTATGGGCCAAATTTAAATGTTTTTAAATGTATTGCCACGTGTATCATCCAGGATGAACAAGTGGATCATACGGGCTGATTTTCCATAATTGAGAAAAAATTTAAGCATATTGTCCAGGATGAAGAGGATCGTCTAGGTCTATCATAGTAAGCAAAACAGGACATGATCAGATCATTCAGGATGATAAGATTTCATCCAGAATGATGATGAATATAGAAAACATATCAACCGTCGAATGGAAGGAGTGGATTGAAAGCATCATCTAGGATGATAGAAAAATCATCCAGGATGATTGGAACAAAAAAAGAAATTTAAGAGGTGAATGTAGATGATCAGAGAAGGCCCAAAAAATATAAAAAATACTAGTAAAAGATAAATACAAAAAGACAGAAGAGAAGAAATAAAAAAGGAACGGAAATAAGAAAAAAAATTAAATTTTTTTCCTTATTTTTTCTTTTAAAGGCACGGAAATGATAAATTCTTTAATTGATTGAATTTAAAGATTTGTAAGACCGATGAGTTAACATCATCAAAATTAAAAAATGATAGAATATTCGATCCTATTAACACTAGCTCGGACTTCTCTCAGGGCAAAATCATCTTTTGAAAATAAAAGAACTAACTCAAAACAAACCAATTGGATAAGAAAAAAAGATCCGTTCAAAACTTGGTTCCAAAAAAATATCTTATAGAATTATACACCAAAGTAATTTGTCACAATCATGGAATTTGAAATCAAGACTTTAAAAATATCAAGTGATACATGAATTCTTCTAAGTTTTAAAAGTTTGAAAGAGAGGGAAGCTTTCTTTTTGTGGGCTCATTTTATGCCTCTTGTCAATTGATTGGCGCACTTTGCGCATCTTATGATTTTTGAAACACTTTGTGTATCTTACAATTTTTTGGCAATCATTATGCATCTTTTGATTTTGGCATCATTGACCTTTTTTTTTTGTAAGCAAGATCCCTTTTCAAAACTCTTAAATATTCTTAGTTGTGAGTATATCTTCCAGATATTAGAGAAGAAAAACTCACTCTATATAAGGAAGAATAAGCCACAAAACCAGACTCAAAATCATATGATAAATGCAATGATAAGATTTTAAAGAACTTAAAAGTAATATAAAGACTTTGTGAACATTATATATAAGGTATATTATTGTAACAAGATAGAAAAGAACTTAATTGTAAAGTCCAATTGTTAATTTGAGATAGACTTTTATTTAGAAAAGAAAATTATACCACTAAAAGAGGTTAGAGGGAGAGAAACAATTAACGGTGTTTCTCCCTTTAATTGATTTAGGGATGTTTAGACATTGACTACAAATTTCCAAAAATAAAAAAAAAGGCAAAATATCATTTCAACAATAAAAAAAGAAAACCAAAGTAAAAATATCAGAGATGAAACAACTATAAAATAACAGCAAAACATAAAAAGCTAA
>CM039720.1:12635316-12692950 GCA_022539455.1 Dendrobium nobile | reverse complement strand
AATATGCTCGGGTGTGTGTTCGTATGAACTTGGCTAACAAGCTTCTGGCGGGAGCATGGATCAACGGTTTGAATGGGAAATTTTATCATAAAGTTGAGTATGAAGGCATTGGTACTCTTTGTTATGTTGTGGAAAGTGGACACCGTAGGGAGCAATGTCCATTGAAGGTTTCAGGGCAGGGTGAAGCGCCTTTGCGGAAGGCAGTGGAGCAAGGAAAGGTAGCAGGCTCGGGTGAAGGAACTTCAGCTCAAATTCCGGTTAGTAATGGAAAGAAGGTGATGGATGGTCCCTCTGTGGTCAAAAAGGAAGGGAATTCTGTGATCAATGCTGTTGAGAGCCGGGACAAAGGCAAGGAAGTGGTTATGCACCAAAATAAGGAGAATGTCATGGATGGCAATGTGAACGAGAAGTGTGATGAGGAGGACCAGGTGGGTCCCTGGATCCAGGTGCCTCCGTGTAGAAGGAGGAGTGCTCGTCTTCAGGGCAAGGCACAGGAAGTTGCTGGCAACAAACAAACCTTGAATGTTTTGAAACAAGTGGATTTAAATAAAATCAAGGAACCTCAAGGTACTATCAAGCCTACCCGTAAGCAATTGAAGATGGGGTTTAAGAAGTCGTTGCCTTTTACGGCAGGGATCAAGCCTATTATGCCACGGCCTAATAGACTTAAGCTTGGAAATGATTTGAGTCAGGAGAATATAGCTCCTGAACTCTCATGGAAAAGAAGGAAGGAGATGGATGAAGACATTAGCAGCGGGGACGCTTCCCCTTTTGTTTTTTAATGCCTTCCATTTTAATCTGGAATTGCAGAGGTGCCCGTAAGAAGATGACGGGGTACTATCTGCGGAGCCTTGTTGGTAGCAATGAGTTATGTTTTGTTGGTTTAATTGAAACTATGATTGAAGATATTAGTAGAATGGAGGTTAATAGACTTATTGGTATGAACTGGGATTTTTTTCACTTCCCTACTATGGGGAAATCGGGAAGTTTGTTAATGTTGTGGAGAAGGGATATATCACAGTTTGCTGTTGATATGTCTATGGATCAGGCTGTTGTTGGCAGTTTGATATTACCCAATCAGCAGAAGTGGATTGTGGCTATTGTCTATGCTAATAAGAATTACCACACTCGTCGGGTGCTGTGGAATTCTATTGGTCCTTTAATCAGCTCTGATCTCCCTGTGATTGTGGGTGGAGATTTTAATTGTTGCTTGAATCAGAATGAGAAGAAAGGGGGTAGAAGATTCAGTTATTCTGTTGGAGCTCAGGAAATGGTTGATTTCCAGGTTTAGAATGATTTGCATGACTTGGGTTTTGTGGGACCAAGGTATACGTGGTCGAATAATAAGAGTGGCAATAGTAAGATTTGGGTTAGACTTGACAGAATTTTGATGAATTCTGAAGGACTTCGGATGGCTCCAATGGTTTCAGTTAAGCACCTGCTCCAACTGGCTTCTGACCATTGTCCATTGTTACTTAATTTTTCTCCAACTTCTCCGAGACCTGGCATGAGATGGCTGAGATTTGAAGATATCTGGATGACATACCCGATCACTTGGAAGCTTGTTTGGAAGAATTGGACTAAGCTTGACTTTGGTCAACCTGATGATCTGCTTAATCGTAAGTGCTCACGTACTCTTAAAGCTTTATTTTTTTGGAGCAGGAACAAACTCAGGGAGCTTGGGGAGCTGAAGACTTCGCTGGAAGGTAGAATTGAGGAACTCCAGTTACAGGAGAGTATGGGGGAGGGACTGAGCAATGAGCAGGATGAGGAGCTACGTCAGAAGGCTGCTGAATTGAATTCTACTTTGGCTCGCCTGGCTACTTGGTGGAGACAGCGAGCGAAGGCTAGATGGATTGAGGAAGGGGATGCTAATTCTCACTTCTTCCATGCTTCGGCTTCTGCACGAAGAAGAGGCAATAGGATTGTTGAAGTTAATGACTCTGATGGGAATTGTATCACTGATCCGATTCTTATTCAGGAAGAGTTTCTGCACTTTTTTATGAAGAAATGGCGTGAAAGATAAGTTGCTCTGGAGAATTGGCCTGAGTTTGGAAATCATGACAGAGTGTCGGATCTTCTGAGTTCTAGCATGGAGGAGGAGATTACGGCAGATGAAGTTCGGCAAGCTGTATTCAGCTTAGGGAAGAACCGATCACCTGGCATTGATGGTATCAACTCTTCCTTTTTAAAATTTTACTGGGACATCATTAAAGTTGATGTTACCCGTGCTATTCTTTATTTCTTTGAGACTAACTCTATGTGTGAGAGTTGGAAAGAGACCATGGTGGTTCTTATCCCGAAGATTGATAATGCTAATGTGCCTTCGAAGTTCAGGCCTATCAATTTATGTCGGTCATTTTATAAAATAGTGGCTAAGGTGCTGATTAATCGCCTTAAACCTGTGCTGAGCAGCATTATTAGTGAGGAGCAGGGGGCATTTGTTCCAGGTCGGTCAATATCTAATCATGGGATGTTGGCTCAGGAGATGATGTTCAAATTCAAATGCTCAACTCAGAAGTCTGGATTGATGGCCTTGAAGGTGGACATGGAACAAGCCTATGATTGTATGGCTTGGGAGACCTTAGAACAAGTTATGAAGCTGATAGGTTTCAAGGAGAGGTTTACCCAGTGGGTGATGCAGTGTGTTTCACGGCCCAGTTTTACAATTCTTATTAATGGCAGTCGTACACGGTGGATCAAGGCCAAGAGTGGTCTACCGCAAGGGTGCCCGTTGTCACCGTATTTGTTTATCATATGCTCTGAACTGTTATCCAAAGCATTTCAGCAGAGGGGAGGGCAATTGGGAATCCAAGTTGTGAAAAATACTGACAGGATATCGCATCTACTATATGCGGATGATATTCTAGTTTTTGCGGAAGCTAGTCGTGCAAATGCTACTTGTATTATGGAGCTGCTTGATGACTACTGTGGATGGACGGGGCAGAGCATTAACAGTGCAAAATCTGCCATTCTTTTTAATAAGAAATGTCCTTATTGGAGGATGAGGATGATCACTAAAATGATGAAATATAGAAGGGTAAATTCCTTGGAATATTTGGGAATCCCATTGGTTATGAGGAAGCTGGTGAATGCAGATTTTGGCAAGGTGATGGAGGCTGCTCAAGCAAAGACGAATGTATGGGGTAAGAAGCAACTCTCCTTTGCTGGAAGAGCCTTGCTGATTAATACTTCCTTATTATCTATCCCTATGTTAATGATGACTCACTCAGTCGTTCCTAATGGAGTTCTACATTTTATTGAGAGGCTGGGAAGGCATTTTTTATGGCAGAAGGACTCCAACAGCAGGGGTATGCATTATGTAGGATGGAAGGAGCTCTGTAAACCGAGAATTCAAGGTGTCCTGGGGTTCCATGATCTTATTATCTGGAAGTCTGCTCTTCGTGCTCGGATTGTTTGGGATCTGCTCCAGCATCCTGATTCGGTTTTATACAAAGTGTTAATGGTCAAATATGAGATGAAGCTTTGGGATACTTCTCTGGGGAAGAAGTCTTCTGCTACCTGGAAGATTATTCAGGATGGGGCTAGTGCTCTCAGGCCTATCTTGAGATGGAATATCGGTAATGGTATGAGTATTGATGTCTTTCAGGATGTCTGGATCATGGATCGTGTATTGGATAAGTGGCCCACGTTTGTGAATGTGGAAGAGGTAGAGAATTTTTATGTTAGTGACTTACTGAACAATTCTTTACAGTGGAATGAGGAGCTGATCAAGAGGTGTTTTGGAGCTATTATGGCAGAACGTATTTTAGCTATTGATGTTGGCAATGATTCCCATGGTGATTGCCCTGAGCTTATTCATGATAGAAGGGACATGACGGTTGCTGCTATGGCCTATAGAATCAACTTTGGGGTGGAAGAGAACAATATAAGCTGGCTGTACAATTTGAAATTACATCCACGGGAGAGGTTCTTCTGGTGGAGAGTGATGAAGGATGCGATTCCTACAGCATCTTGGCTTTTCCGCAGGAGGTTGGGGGATAATGCTCTTTGTCCATGGGGGTGTAATGTGGAAGAAAACCTGGATCATTGTACTGTGCATTGTATTAAGCTGAAAGAGGTGATTGTGATCCTGGCTAAATGGGGAATTATGCTACCTATGATGAATTCTTTTCAGGAGTTGATTTTGTTTTTCTCTAATTGTGTTGAGAAAAATCTGGTGATGGGCCGTATCTACTGTTATATGGTGTATCAGGTGTGGCGAGCTAGAAATGATAAGAAACATCGGCGTATGTGTAGATCTCCTACTGTGATTGCTGCAGCGATTCTTTCTTTATTACCGAAGCCATTCAAGTGGCCAATACTGGAGCAATGGGGTACCAATCAGCCGATCGGGCTGCCGTCTCATAAGTTGTGGTGCCCTCCCCCTCCAGGTTGGCTTAAATTCAATTTTGATGCCTCGGTGATGCCTTCTAACCTGGTTGGGTTGGGCATTGTGGTGCGGAATCATGTGGGATCGCTCATTGTTGCGGCTGGAAGAAGAATGGAACACAGGAATGCATTATATGCTGAAGTCATGGCTGCTGCTGCTATTCGGGAGGTGCTGCAGAATTGGATGCTTGATCTGGAAGGAATTATAATTGAAGGGGACTGTCTAAATGCTATACGGTGGCTGCAAAGCTTGAATGATCGCCAGAATGCTGTCCATTCTAAGGTGGATGGCCCGGATCTCTCTTTCCTCATGGAATTTAAACAGGTTCTGTTCCGTTATATTTCTCGGGACAGTAATCGTCCTGCTGATTACTATGCCCATCTTGCATTGCTAGGTAGCTTTTCTTTTAATGATGTGAATAATGAGTTCCCCCCAACATTGTTGTCTATGTTGAAGGAGGAGAGTGATAGGGTATAGTTTTTACATGAGAGTTACTTGTAATTAGCTTTTACTTCATTTTAATGCAAATGCAGATATTCAGCTCTCTTTTTCTTACAGCTCTCTCTTAACCGAATGGAGGAAGAAGGAAAAGAGAAATTACATTTAGGGAGTGTAAAGAGATTTTTATAATAAAAATTTTCAAGGATATATTAAATAATTATTCTAATTATTTAATTTTGTAAAAAATACTTATAAATTATTTTATATTTTCAAATCTAGCACTCCAAAAATTATAGAAAAGTATTTCTAAAAAGCCTATCATGTCTAAAAAGCTCGGTTGAAATCAGTTTGTAAAATGGATACCTAACAATCCCATAACCTCCACTTGTATTGATATTTGTCAAATTTCTACACTACCCCAAAATTAGGAGAAAATTATTATAATTAAAACAAAATAATTTATAACGAAGATGATTTGTAAATTAGACTTATAATGACTCCTAAAAAATTATTTAATTGGGCAATAATATGGGTTGTTACATAGCATCTATGTTTGCAGCTTTGAAAGTTGACATATCTAAGAAATTTTCAAACAAACAAAAAATTGTTATAGAAAAGAAGCATTAAAAGCATTTAAGTAAAAAAAAGTTAAAATATAAATAAGTAAAAACCCAAAAATACTTAAGAAAAAAATAATACAAAAATTTGAAGGCTGTGATGACTGATACATAATGGACAATACTGATTGTCAAGAGAAAGCTAAAATTCTTGTTGAATAACCTATTATGCTTAACAAAGATGCTCACACCATATACACTACATTATCATATACATAGTGTTGCATAGCTTATTGTGAGTGATGCCTATTCGTAGGGTAAAACAAGAGAAATTTCTATGAGTTCAGAAAAGATGCAAAGACCTTGTTAGGTAACTAATTAGTAATGATTGAAGGGAAGATGAAATCATAAACCTAAAAATAGGTCTAAAAAGTCACCAGCAAATAGAATAAGAATTAATGATGATATAAGGGTAGGGGCAAGAAACAATGATATTTATAGCTTCTTGTTTTCCCTAAACAAGCAATGGCAAAAAGCAATATGAAAATATAAAGGGGAGTTCTTACCATAATAAAAATGTTAAATTTATTATATATCAAAATTAGAAAAATAACTTGCATCATCTAGAATTTTATAATATTCCAAATGGAAAGAAACATAAGGATTTATAATGCCAACAAAAAAAGAGAAGATCTGTCACTAGCATTTTAGAAACACTTATATTATTATAGTACTAGAAAACTAGCTTTATCTTCACCTAGTCAGCAAGTAAAACATATTAATGAATAATAAGCTTGGAAATTAAAATCAAAGACAATGCTAATATATCTTGCCATATCCATAAGATAATATATCTCCTTTTAGCTACATGGGAAGCTCTACATGAATGAATAGTCAATTTTTCAGCTTGCATTTTGTTACATTTACAAATCAAAAGGAAAAATATGCTTAAAAGGCGATGACATGCAATATTAACAACAAAAAAGGCTTTCTGAAGGGTAGCATATTATATGAAGATAGTAGATTAGATTTCCATTTTTCTTAAACTATTTCTTGAGGATTGGTAATTAGTTACAAAAAAGTGAGAATGGTAAGTAGAAAATGAACAATTTACCTAATTCGATGAAAAACCAAAATTTTAATCAAGAAGTTGAAAGTGCTCTGATGGCAATAGAAAGTTTGTTAGGGATGTTAAGCCCTATGAACTGGCCCGAGGCTAACAAAAAGAGAGGTGAATTGGATAACTTTAAAACCAAAGATAAAACTCAATCCAAAATCACCACGGAAAAACAAGTGTGGAAGAAAATAATGCGGAAGCAATAATAAGAAAAGAACACACTGGATTTATAGTGGTTCGGTCAAACCTTGACCTACGTCCACTCCTTGGAGGAACCCTCCAAGTATTGCACTAAATAAGTGTCTCTCCTTTAGCCCCCACAGCTAGGCGGAGAAGCCCTTACAAAATCACTTCCATCTTACCCGGTGCGGCGGAGTCGTCAGGTCCTTTGACACCAAAGAGATCTTTTTCTTTGGTGAACTTCCCTCGAGAGAAGCCTTGAATCCGACGGTATTAAGATGCAAGCCTGCCGGAGCAACCGTGTGGAAACCCCCTCCACACTCCCTTGAGTCCCCCCTCACAGGATCTTCTCCCTCTCTCAGACTTCACCCGTTCCTCACTTTCTTTCAAGCTTTCTCTTCAAGTTTCCCCCACAAGAACGAAGCTACAATGGCTGCCAAAGACACTTATAAAGTGCCTTGTCATAGCTTAAATAGAAGAGCTAAAAATGAGCTCATTAATGCAAGTTGCCGACATTATCGTCCAGGATGATAGGCATATCATCCTGGCCGATTAGTTCAAATATGAGAAAAATCCTCCTGAATATCGCCCTGAAAAAAAGCTAGACGATGTCTAATCATCCCGGACGATCTTACGATTGGCCCGGACGAAATCACCATTAATTGCTTTCCAAAATTGCTAGAGAAATTTTGGAAAATTTCTCCTGGATCATCCTGGACAATATTTTATAGTCTAGGCCGATCCACCAGGCCGATATCCAAAAATAAGAATTTCCTAAGTAGATCTGGCGGCAGATTCTTTCTATTTTGAGCCTATCATCCTGGCCGATACAAAATCGTCCAGGATGATGTGTTTTGCATAATGACGGCTGCTTTAATGAGGATGCCCTAATTAGGGCTTCTGCTTTTGAACAGATCATCCCAGCCGATATAAATTTCGTCCAGGACGATGTTACCAAAAACAATAAACTCTAAGAAACAGTTAGAATCTCTTATATGTTACAAAGCATCAAGAGCCACAACAAATACAATAGACTCAAGAAAGGAAAAAGTGTAAAAACTGACTCAGACCTAGTCTACCCAATCTTGAGCTAGTTCCAAATTGCAGTCCGATCGTGTGAACCTGAAATGCAAGTACATAAGACAGTCGTAGAGAAATAAAAATGTTTGTTATCATCAAAATCCTAAACTATTGATCCACAACAATCTCCCCCTTTTTGATGATGGCAAACAATTCAATTTGAATTTAAAAAAAAAATTCTCCTAATCTCCCACTCACTAGAATAAACCGTTAAAAATAGGGGAGATAAATTTTTTATTTCTTTTTGAAAAAAAAAAGAATACAAAAAACATACAAATTCAACAATACGTTATCCCCCTTTGACATTATCAAAAAGAGAGGAGGCACAAAAAAAAACAAAACGAACAAAAGAAAAAAAAATATTCCCTGATCTAGTGAAAAACAAATATTCTTAAAATGAGAAAGTTACCTCTTGGTTTTAATCAAAAACTTAGTAGAATTGGATTGACAACTCATAATCCAGAAAAAGTAAGAAATTCATAAATTGTTAATCCAAGCTCAAGTTCTTTTAAAGGCTAAAAAAACTTTTTAATTCAACATCCAAATCAAGGAATAAACTGGGAAAAGAAACATTATTTTTTTTAAACTCCTTTCATAAAACATATCTAATAAAAGATTAATGCACGAATTGCTGAATCAGGAACCAAGATTTTCAAGCACAAGTTTCGAACATATCAAGGATTTTCTTAAGTTTTTAGTAGTATAAGAAAAAATAAGCATATTTTTTTGTGGGCTCATTTTATGCCCTTTATCACTTGAATGGCTCTTTGAGCATCTTTTGATTTTAATACACTTTGTGTATATATTTTTTTTAATTTGGCGTCATTGCGCATCTTTTGGTTTGACATCATTGGCCACTTTTTTTTTTTAATTATTTTTTAAAAAATATGCTTTCTTTCTTATATTTTTGAAACCAAAGTAAACCCAAATTATTGACAACACGAACAACTTGATTAAGAAAATTTTATGGTGAATTCAACAATCTTGCAAAAGATTCCTATGCGATAGAAAAAATGTAGGGAGATAAAAAAAATTAGTTTCAAAATCTAATTTAAAATATGATGAAGATTTTGAATCAAAAGTAAAATAACCTCTTTAAGAAGAGAGAAAGAGAAAAAAAAATCATGAGTTCCCTTCCTCTGACTGTTTTAGAGAAGTCAAATACAACTTACTAAAGATTTCAAGAAAAAATAGGAAGTAGATTTTTCATTTTTAGAAAAGTGAATGTGTATGTTGATCAGAGAAAAACTTTCACGAAAACAAAAATTTCAAAGAATACATAAAACAAAAAACACAAAATAAAAATGAAAAACATAAAAATAAAAACACAACACAAAAACACGAAAGGCTTTTAACCATTATCTCTCGCCTGGTCCGATGCTTCAGAAACCAGATCTGCCCATGAGAATTTTTGCATTTCATTATTTTCTTAGTTTAAATTTTGTTTCGCCTTGCCCTTTTCTTTCGTAGGAAGAATTTTTAAATTAGGGCACTGATTTTTCATATGTCCAGGCTTCCTGTATCAAAAGCAAATAACATCAGAAGTAATATTGACATCCTTACCACTTTTACCTTTTTTCCACTTTTGCTTATGCTTTGGTGAGCTTTGTGATTTGCTTGATAAGTCATTGCATTCGTCACCAACTAAGCTATCTCTTTCTGTATCTTCAGCTTTTAGAACAATTATTTCACCTACATCCATAAGTCTTTGACCCAAACCTTACTCGTAGGCAATGAGTGAGCCAATCAAATTATCAATAGAATATTCATTCAAATCTTTTGATTCACAAATAGCAATTACTTTGGCATCAAATTTTTTAAGTAAATAACAAAGAATTTTATTGACTTTTTCAAAATTTGAAAACTCCTTTCCTAAAGTATGTAATGATGTTACAATTTGAATAAACCTAGTATACATCTCTAAGATTGTCTCATAAGGTTTCATGGAAAATAGTTCAAAATCATGCATTTACAAATTCAACTTGGATTGCTTAATTTCACTAGTGCCTTCGTATATGGTGTGTAGTTTATCCCAAACTTTTTTAGCAGTAGTGCACGCGGATATTAACATAAAATCTTCAGAATTTAAAGCACAGAAAAAATAATTTAGAGATTTTGCATTTAGTTGAGCATTGATTTGTTCTTTCCTGTTCCACTGATTAAAAGGAATATCAATTTTAACTCCATTAACAATACGTGACGGTGATGAATAACTAGTTAAAATCATATGCCACATGCAAAAATCAATCGATTGCAAAAACGTAGACATACGAGTTTTTCAAAAATCAAAAGTAATATTTTCAAATAATGGTGGTCTAGTGATTGAATAACCTTTCGCAATATTACGCTTTCCAAAGTTAGCTATGGATCAAAATTCAAAAGCTTTTAAAAAACTTATTTTTTTAAAACGGCTCTGATACCACTTGAAAGTGCTCTAATGGCACTAGAAAGTTTGTTAGGGATGTTAAGCCCTATGAACTGGCCCAAGGCTAACAAAAAGAGAGTTGAATTGGATAACTTTAAAACCAAATATAAAACTCAATCCAAAATCACCACGAAAAAATAAGTGCGGAAGAAAATAATGCGGAAGCAATAATAAGAAAAGAACACACCAAATTTATAGTGGTTCGGTTAAACCTTGACCTATGTCCACTCCTTGGAGGCACCCTCCAAGTATTGCACTAAACAAGTGTCTCTCCTTTAGCCCCCACAACTAGGCGGAGAAGCCCTTACAAAATCACTTCCACCTTCCCCGTTGCGGCGGAGTCGCCGGGTCCTTTAACACCAAAGAGATCTTCTTCTTTGATGAACTTCCCTCGAGACAAGCCTTGAATCTGATGGTATTAAGATGCAAGCTTGCCGGAGCAACCATGTGGAAACCCCCTCCACACTCCCTTGAGTCCCCCCTCATAGAATCTTCTCCCTCTCTCAGACTTCACCCGTTCCTCACTCCCTTTCAAGCTTTCTCTTTAAGTTTCCCCCACAAGAACGAAGCTACAATGGCTGCCAAAGACACTTATAAAGTGCCTTGTCATATCTTAAATAGAAGAGCTAAAAATGAGCTCATTAATGCAAGTTGCCGACATTATCGTCCAGGATGATAGGCATATCGTCCTGGCCGATTAGTTCAAATATGAGGAAAATCATCCTGAATATCGCTCTGAAAAGAAGCTAGACGATGTCTAATCGTCCCGGACGATCTTGCGATCGGCCCGGACAAAATCACTATTAATTGCTTTCCAAAATTGCGAGAGAAATTTTGGAAAAAATTTTCTAGACGATATTTTATAGTCCAGGCCGATCCACCTGGCCGATATCCAAAAATAAGAATTTCCTAAGTAGATCTGGCAGCAGATTCTTTCTGTTTTGAGCCTATCATCCTGGCCGATACAAAATTGTCCAGGACAATGTGTTTTGCATAATGACGACTGCTTTAATGAGGATGCCCTAATTAGGGTTTCTGCTTTTGAACAGATCGTCCCGGCCGATATAAATATCATCCAGGATGATGTTACCAAAAACAGTGAACTCTAAGAAACAGTCAGAAACTCTTATACGTTACAAAGCATCAGGAGCCACAATAAATGCAATAGACTCAAGAAAGGAAAAAGTGTACAAACTGACTCAGACCTAGTCTACCCAATCTTGAGCTGGTTCCAAATTGCAGTCCAATCGTGTGAACCTGAAATGTCAGTACATAAGACAGTCATAGAGAAATAAAAATATTTGCTATCATCAAAATCATAAACCATTGATCCGCAACAGAAGTACCAAGCTAAAAATAACTACTAGTTTGTAAGAAGAATAATTTTATTAGAATAAGTCTTGCAAAAAAGAAAAATATTTCATTTAAAACACAACATTAACAAATAATTCAAGCTACTCTAACAAGCTTTAGTGCAATTATCCCTCACCTATAATTAGGACTTTCAATGATTGGGTGACTTCTTAGTAGAGTAGTATAATATTTATGCAAAATACCTTTGATTTAATGAGCTAAATACTTATGTCACATGAGTCTTCATTGTAAATTCAAAAATCATTCTTATTTTTTTGTAAAGCTTTCAAGCGGGTGGATGGTTAGTAAGATTTTTTTGAATGTTCAATGGTTCTCTTTGATAGTTTTTAGGAGATTTGGATACATAGACGTGGACTCATACATGACCTCTAGTTTATAGCTTTTGTGATATGATAATTGATAGATTTGGAAATTTTAAGGGAAATTGTTTTATCAATAAGGTTCTTAGGTTGCATAAAACAATTAAGTATAATTAAAAAGATTTATGCTTGGTTGTACATTCCATATAATACTTTGCTATTGATTGAAGATTTTGTGGAGAGGTTATCTCCTTGCAAAAACTTGGGGCTTGATTATCTTAAATTAGTGATTTCTTTTTCTTCTTTTTTTTTTGTTTTTTTTTCTATAAAATCCTAATTTAGTTAGCATATTTCTTTGATTTTTTAAAGTTTGATTGAATCTTGATTTTCTCGGGGCCACGATGTAACTACATACTTTTCAAAATTTTAAGTTTCTATGGAATATTTTTAGGACCAATAATTAAATTAACATATGTGTAGATATCTTTGTATTTTATCTTCAACGATAGTAAAATAATCTAACAAAATTAAAATTTTATAATATCAAAATCCACATATGTTTATATGATCTTGTGCACCTCACTAGAGATCTACATTAGCAAACTCTATACCCTACAGTGTCCTAAATCCATAGGTTTGAAATGTATACGATGAGAATCTCTTACTTGTTCTTCAAAGTTCTTCCCAACTTCCTTAAAGGCTTTTGCAAAAGGATTGTCAAAGAAGGTTCGGTACTCTGCTGCCACCAAGGAGAGTGAGAAAGGATGCTTAGTACTCTGCAATCACCATGAGGGTGAGAAAGGATGCTTGGTACTCTGCCATCACTATGAGGGTGAGAAAGGAAGCAGGGTTCTCTAACTTCACCAGGAGGGTGAAAAAGGATGATGGTTCTCTACTGCACCGGGTTGGTAGAAGAGAGTTTATGAGGGCTTCTCTGCCTTGTTGTGGGGCTAAAGGAGAGACACTAGTGATTAGTTTAATACCTGGAGAAGGTGGCTCCGGGGAGTGGATGTAGGTATTATTGGACCGAACCACTATAAAATTTGGTGTCTTATGTTCTTACTTTTACTACATTTTGTTTTTCTGCATTTACTTTAATTATTCTGTGGTTGAAAAAATTGCATTTACAAAAAAATATATATTGTGAAAAAAATTTTTTAAACTATTTTCTAAATTAACCAAGAAAATTTATAAAATTACTAATTTCACCCCCCCCCCCCCCCCCCCCCCCCTCTTGGTTAGCCTTGGGAAATTAGCTTAGGATTTAACAATCTACTGAGCATCAACAAGTGGTATCAGAGCCATTGTTCAAAATTAAGGTTTAGATAACTTTTTTAAAAACGATCATAGCTACATTTGGAAACTGTAACATACTAGAAGAGTATTCGATCACTAGACCTCCATTATTTGATAACATCCCCTTCGATTTTTGGAAAACACGAATGTATACTTTTCTTCAATCACTAGACTATCGCATGTGGATATTAGTCCAGGAAGGTTATACTGCTCCCACTAGACTAGTTGAAGGCATAAGAGTAGAAACTCCTTTTAATGAATAGACATTAGAAGAGAATGAACTTGCATAGTTGAATGCTACATGGTTAAATAATTTTTTTTGTGCTCTTAAATCTGAAGACTATATGCGTATCTCAACTTGTAAATGTGGTACGGAAATATGGGAAAGACTTTGCATTACTTATGAAGGAATAAATGAGGTGAAACAATTTAGATTGAATATTTTATTATATAATTACAAACTTTTTTGCATGAAACCTAACGTGTCAATCAATAACATGTATACTCGCTTTACATAGATAGTCACCTCATTGCATACTTTAGGTAGGGAATTAATGAATGCTGAAAAAGTAAGTAAAATTTTTCATTGTTTGCCTATTGCTTATGATGCAAAGATAATTACTACAACCGAATCCAAAGACTTAAATGTCTATTCTATTGACAATCTTCTTGGATCATTAATTGCTTACGACCAATCTGTGACTCAAAGACAGATTGATGCAGGTGATAAGTGAAAGGAGAAAAACATTGCTTAGAAGGTGGATGACTCACAGAGTGATCAGTCTCGGCTTGAGGATGAGGAGGACATTGCCTTAATGATAAGACAATTTAGAAGTTTCCTTAAGAGGAAACAGAGGAGTCGTCAGCAATGGAACAAGGGTAAGTTCCATAAAAATGCAAAAGCTTCTAATGATGTGATTTGTTATGAATGCAAAAAACTTGGTCACATCAAGTCTGAATGCCCTAATCTTAAAGCTAACCCTAGCAAGGAAAAGGGTGAGGAGAAAACTAATGCTAAGAAGGGCAAGAAGAAGTTGTAGAGAGCTTTCTTGGCTGACTATGCTTCAGACTCATTAGAAATAGTACCTGAAGAGGAAGTCACAAATTTATGCTTAATGGCAGACGATCTTGATCATTTAGACCAAGATGAGATATGTGATCTATCCTATGAAGAATTATTTTAAGTTTCTGATAGGATTCATACTACATATAGAAAACTGAAAAAATTGTATGCTGAATTGAGTCTAAAATATTTAAATTTAAAAAAAGAACATGAAATCCTTAGGAAAGATCACACATTGATTGATAACAACGACATGAATCTATTGGATGAATTTGATTATTTAAATAAAATGCATGAACTATTAAAATCATCACACACTCAACTTGAAAATGATTGTAAAGTATTTTTGGAAGAAGCAGAACATAGAGAGATCAATTTGAGAATGGAAATATTTATGTTGAGAAATAGGAACTCATATCTTGAATTGGAAGTTAAGATAACTAAGGAAAATATACCTACACCCACACTTGAATAATTTTATAGGTCTAAGTAAACTAATATGAGTTCAACACCTAGGAAGAGACCTTATAATTCATTTAGATTAAGAAATCCTTTTTCTGGAGTGAGATGTTTTACATGTGGAACGTTAGGACACATCTCCTACACTTGCACACTTAGCAGCAGGACACATTTAGTGTGGAGACCTAAGATGCATAAAACACAGCATTTCACACATGCATCTAATTTAGTATTACTACGAGGAGAACCCAAAATTGTTTGGGTTTCCAAGTCTAACGTTTGATCATGTTGTAGGAACGCTCTCACACAAGACCTCGTGAAAGCATTTGGTACCTAGAAAGCGGATGTTCAAAACACATGACTAGAGATTCAAATTAATTTATAATGCTGGAAGCCAGGAATGGAGGCAAGGTAACACTTGGAGATAATACCACCATGAAGGTGGTAGGTACATGTATGATTGGAAATTTGAATAATTTTTCATTGAAAATTTATTGTTGGTAGATGGCTTAAAGCATAACCTGTTGAGTATTAGTCAGCTATGTGAAAGGTTTATAGTGTAAAATTTTTTCCCACTAGCTGCATAGTAAGCTAAAATGGTACTGATATTTTGCATGGAATTAGGATAAACAATGTGTACATGCTTGATTTGAATTGTATAAAACCTTCTAATGTCTTTTGTCTTAAAAATAATTATTGATGAATCATGATTATGGCATAGAAGACTTTATCACGCAAGCATGAAAAATCTTAAAAAAATTACCCAAAAAAAATTAGTGAGAGTGATACCTAAACTAGATTTTTTTAAGGATCTCATGTGTGATGCATGTCAATTAAGAAAATAAGTAAAGTCCTCATTTCAATCCATTAAGGATCTTAGAACTAGCAAACTATTATTCATATGAATCTTTTTGGACCAATTAGCACTATAAGTCTATGAGGTAAAGTATTTGGATTTATGATTGTTGATAAATTTTTAAGATTTACTTGGGTTAAATTCTTATTTCATAAGAGTGAGTCTTTTGATGAATTCAAAAAAATTTATACTTGGATTCAGAGAAAATTAAGATGTGAAATCTTAGTAATTTAAAGTGATCATGGAGGAGAATTTAAAAAGTTTTATAAAAAACACAAAATTGATCACAATTTTTTAGCACCTAGGACCCCTCCACAGAATGGGGTTGTTGAAAGAAAGAACAAAATATTAATAGAAGCCACTCGAGCCATGTTGGCAGAATATTCACTTCCAAAATATTTTTAGGCTGAAGCGGTTACTACAGCATGCTATGTTCTAAATAGGGTAAACATTAGATCTAAGTTGAACAAGACACCATACGAACTTCTTAAGGTGAGAACACCTAATCTTTCACATTTGCATATTTTTGGATATAAGGTGTTTATTCACAATAATGGTAAAACTCTTTTAGAAAAATTTGATCTGAAATTTGATGAAGGAATTTTTCTTGGATATTCTAGTGTTAAAAAATTGTATAGAGTTTTTAAATATGAGAACTTTGGTAGTTGAGGAGTCCACACATGTTAGTTTGATGAATCTAGCTTTTTGGAAGAGCCAAGGTTGGAAGAAGAGCATATTGAGAATATCTCCCAAGGAATTGAAAAGATAGATTTAGAAGAAAAGTTGAACATGAAACCCTTTGTCTAAAGAATTGAGATTTTCCAAGGATCACCCTAAGAAATTAATTTTAGGAGAACCTAGTGAGGGTGTTAGAACTAGGCATATAATTAGCAAAGAAGTGAATCATTCTGCTTTTATTTCAATGATTGAACCCACAAATATAAATCAAGCATTTTCGGATGAATTTTGAATTTTGGCCATGCAAGAAGAATTAAATCAATTTGTCAGAAATGATGTTTGAGAGTTAATTGAAAGGCCAAAAGATCAAAGTATTATTGGAACTATGTGAGAGTTCAAAAATAAAATGAATGATTCAAAAGTTGTGATTTTAAATAAGGCTAGATTGGTAGCTAAGGAGTATAATCAAATAGAAGGAATTGATTTTGAAGAGACTTTTAACCCTGTAGCAAGACTTGAAATAATTGGGGTTTTGTTAGCCTTTGCCTGTTTTAAAGATTTTAAAGTATACCAAATGGATGTTAAAAGTGGCTTTTTTAATGGGGTGATACAAGAGAATATTTATGTTGAGCAACCTCCAGGTTTTAAAAATTCTAAATTCCCTAATCATGTTTTTAAATTGAAGAAGGCATTATATGAACTAAAATAGGCACCTAGGGCATGGTATGAGAGGTTAAGCACTTTTCTATTAAAAAGATCATTTGTTAAGGGAAGTGTGGATACCACTCCTTTTTTTTTTAAGAATAGGTGTTGATATACTCATTATTCAAATATATGTGGATAATATCTTATTCGGATCAACTGATAAAAATCTTTGTGTTTAATTTTCAAAAATAATGAGTAATGAATTTGAGATGAGTTTGATGGGAGACTTGAGTTATTTTCTTGGCTTTAGCATAAAGCAAAGTAAGGAAGGAACCTTTCTTAGTCAGTTTAAGTATGTTAAGGACACCCTCAAAAAGTATGAAATGGATAATGTTAAACATGTGACTACACCAATGAGTTCCAGTGCAGTTAGATAAGGATCCTAAGGGAAAATTTGTTGATCAAAAGATGTTTAGAGGAATGATTGGATCATTGTTTTACTTGACTGCTAGTAGACCAAACAATATGTTTAGTGTTTGTCTGTGTGCTAGATTTCAATCTGATCCAAATGAATCATATTTGACAGTAGTGAAAAGAATATTGAGATGTCTTTTGGGAACTCAAAACTTAAGAATTTGGTATCCTAGGCATAGCTCTTCGTTTGAAATCATAGGATATTTTGATTCAGATTTTGTAGGATGTAGGGTAGATAGGAAGAGTACTTCTAGAACTTGCCAATATATTAGAAATTCTTTAATGTCTTGGTTCAGTAGGAAACTAAATTCAGTAGCCCTTTCTACTGCTGAAGTAGAATACATTGCCTTAGGTAGTTGTGTGACACAAATTCTTTGGTTGAAATAATAGTTGATTAATTTAGGATTTTTAATTGGCACAGTTTCATTTTTCTGTGATAATACTGGTGCCATTTGCATTTTAAAGAATCCTATTCAACATTTTAGAACCAAGCATATAGACATAAGGCATCACTTCATTAGAGATCATATAGCCAAAGGAGAAATTAAATTGTATTATGTTACTAATGATAATCAACTTGCAGATATTTTTACCAAACCACTAGCTTTTGATACATTTGGCATCTTAAGGACAAGGCTAGGTGTGATTGATCTTAATATTTGAATTGAAAATTCTGCAAACTTGATGTGTTGTATATATGTGTCTATTTAATTTATTTTTGTGTGTTTTGTTATGTTGTTCTGATTTTTTTTAGTGATTAGTTGTGTATTGTTATTTTTGTTTTGTTTTGGTGAAGCATGTCACTTGTTTTGAAATATTTGGCTTTGAGAGGCTTTTCTGATTATCATGCTTTATTTTTAAGCTTTTTGATCATACTGTATGAAATTTTTTTCGTCATGTACGAATTATGTAGTTTGTGCATGGCATTTTCTGAGTTGAGGAGACGAAATAGTGTTTTTATAATAATTTGTACTGTATGATGGTGTCATCGTAAGGGACGATCAGTGTAGTTTCGTTTGTACACATGGGGACGGGTTTACAGTTTTTGTCAATTATTATTGTTGATCATACGTACGAACGTGTTGTTTGTCCGTATGATCCCTGTTGTCAATTTTGGATAAGTATAAAGCCAACTGTCAGTAAAACAATCTTTATTATTCTGATCATCCCGGATGAACACCTATTTATCTATACGATCACATGGAAAAAAGGTCTGTATGAAAAGACACCTCAGGAAGGGTAGTTTATGAAAAGCCATTTCATTTTTAGCCATTTCCTTTTGTATGTACGAAATAAATTTTGTCCCGTATAAAATTATGTTCGTACGTATGATGCATATTTTGTATTGTACGATAGATCATTTTTCTTTAAATTGAAGGGTCATTGGAGAAGTTTTTTCATCACCTTCTCCATTTCCAAATTCTCCTGAGATCTTATTCGAGTCATGGCTAGTAGCAGCAAGCAACCACGTTCCAAAGCCTTTTCCTCTAGGACTACAGTAGATGAAAATGTTCTCTCTAAGGAAAATGAGGATGCATTTTATAGGTATTCACTTACCAAAATCACACCTTCTCGTCTTTTTATACAAGATGACATTCACTTTGCTGTAATGCCCTTACTAGACTCCGCCCAACTTTCTTTCGTCCTCACTCTGATCTAAGCATACAATAAAGAAATCTTTTATATCTTCTTAGCCAACATGAAAATCAATCAGGATCACACCAGGATCACTTCCTATGTTTTAAAGGAAAGAGTCGAAATCACCAAGGAAGATATAGGCACCTTCCTCCACTTAAGAACCCAAGGAACTATAGCCCATACACTATCTTCTAGGGCAGACTTTGACTAGTCTGAAGTCAATAAGGTTCATAGAGGGGTAGCCCAGGTGAGTTATTTGCCACGAGTCTATACACTGAACCAAAATGCCCTTATTATCCAGCATGTTTTGTGAACCTCGATTATTCAAAAAGTTGGTGATCGTATTAACATTACTCCTCTTCTGTCTGTAGCCACTTATCTGATCATGACAAACTAACCTTTAGATGAAGCCCAATTGATAATGGATTATATTTATAATTGTTGCAAACCTGGATTTAAGGATTATAGTTTTTATGATAACAAACATTTTTGTTTTCTGGTTGATTGCCTAACCTTTTAGGTCCGAAAGATCAAACACAATTCAAGCCAACTCAAGATCTAATCAGTGAGAGTTTAAATGTAATTTTTCCCTTTCTTGAGTCAAATGTAATGTAAGTGATCCCCAAGCTAAGTAACCTTGCACACACACACACTCAGGGGGAGATTTTTAGTGAGTTAGAATTTTTGTTCCGTTTTGATCATATCATCCTGGACGATAGTATTATTGTCCTGAGCGATCTATTAAAAATTGAAACTCTAATTAGGAAAACCATGTTAGGTCAGTCTGATTAAGCAGATCGTCTTGGATGATCCTCCCATCGCCCTGGATGATATGCTAAAATCAGAAACTCTCAGCCTCCAGAATGATTTTGGCATGTTTTTATTTTTAGAATCCTAGACGGTTCATTACAATCATGCATAAATTAGTCAGGTGATTAAGGAAAGTAATTAAGGATTGACTGATCAATCATATTGTACCGGTCGATTGCAAGATCATCCTGGATAATCCATTACAAATCTTCATCATCTAGTATATTTCACCTGGACGTCCCGAACTGTCTGCTGGATGAAACTGCCATTTTTGAACTAATCATATAGGATGATAGAGATATCATCCTGGATGATCAAGTCCCTTTGAGAACGTCTAGTATAGTTTTCTTGGACGTCCCGAACTGTGTGCCAGACGATATTGGTTGATTTTGTACTAATCATACAGGACGATCTACATATCGTCCTAGACGATCAAGTCATTTTCTTATGATTGTCTAGGCTTTTCTCCTGGACATCTCGAACTATCTTCTGAATGATATTCCTAATTTGAACAAATCGACTAGGATGATCGCAGGATTGTCTTGAACGATCATAACAAACCATGTCTTCTAATCATCCAGAAGTACCAGATCATCTAGGCTAGAAAGAGCGGATTTGCACTAATTGTACATGACAATCGAAGGATTGTCCTGGACGATCTTTGAAGGTAAGTTGAATTTTAGGGCAATTTTTATGCCCCTATATAAAAGCTTTTTTGTTTGTTAATGAAAAAGCTTTTGTTGCTATCCTCTTTTGAGAGAGCCTTAAGAGGGAGAGGGAGAGCTTTGGAGAGAGAGAGGATCTTGTGAGGGGGAGTTTATGTGGTGTTCTCAAAGGTTACTCCAAGTAAGGATTTAAGTTATCTTCTCCAGTCATCATCCCTTGTCCCATGGTGGCTCTATGGGAAGGATCGTCAGCAAGAAGTGCGAGGTTCTTTGCCTGCTTCAAGAGAAAGCAAAAGGAGGTAAGGTTCTCTGCCTGCTTTAGAAGGAAGAGAAAGGAGTCTAGGTTCTCTGCCTTCTTCTGGAGGAAGCAAAAGGAGTCTGGGTTCTCTGCCTCTTTTATTTTAGTGCAATACTTGGAGGGGAGGATCCGTGGAGTGGACGTAGATCAAGTTGACCGAACTACTATAAAATCTAGTGTGTTCTTTCAGATTATTTTTTGTACTTTACTGCAATTAACTGTTTGGGTGCAATTTCTTTTATTTTAAAACATTCAAAAAGATTATCAGAATCATTTTATGCGTAAGAATTTTTAAAACTACCAATTCGCCCCCCTCTTGGTTAGCTTTGGGCTAGTTCATATGGGCTTAATATCCCTAAAAAAGTTTCAATAATCTTTCTGACATTGGACATCCAAATAACAAAAGGAAGAATATTGTGGCTTTAGGACATCTGGTGGCCTACATCCTTGAAAAGAAATGCAGTATATTACATCTTGATGGTCCAATAGAACTCCCTATTACTTTACTGATGCCTCTTTTTGATCACTCTGAGGAAGAAGCATCTGCCCCTACACTTGGACCCGACCAGAACTACTATCAAGAGATGGTCTAGTGCTTTGACTGACTGTAAACTCATTTTGATCAATGCTTTGATCAAATTGAGACTCACTTGACCCAGCAGGATGCACGACATTATGAAGATATGGGTTGGATTCGTGGCCAGTTTGACTATATGAACACTAATATAGCCACGATCAATAGCTATTTCACTACATTCAACCCTCAGTAACCACCTGACCAAGGTCCTCCAGATTACTAGTGGTGATCTTCTATTTTTGGTTTTTGCTTTGGTTGTGTCTATGTTGTTCTTCTAGGCTTGGATGTATTGCTTAATGTTGTTGTTGTACTTGGATGCTCTTGTTGTTGTTGTTGATTTTTTTTCTTTATTTTTGGTGTACTGGATGATGTACTTGGATGTAGTTGAATGTGTGTGATACATGTTATATCATTGATAGTGAATGAAATGAAGGAATCATGTTTTTATGCATATTGATATGTGAATATTATTGTGATCTGAAATGTTCAAGTTTAACAATCAAATGTAGTTGATTGCAATTATAAAATGTTGGTTAAATTTTCTTTACAACATTAATTTCTGTGCATAATTTAATCTCTCAAAATATTTAGATTACTTTGTGACTGGATGTAGATTAGAAGAACAATTTTATATTCTGTATATATACATGAATTACTTAGCTATAATTGTTACAAATTTGATGTCATACTTTTACTCTTATTTCTATTTTAAAGTGTTCATTATTGAATTTGTGTTAAGAGTTAGTGATTTTGGAAAGACAACAAATTTGAAAGGAGGCACTAAATTAGCCTAGAACTAAAGGATACACAAAGTGTGCCATATATATAAAAAGATGCGCAATGTTCTCCAAATTGTAAAGAGGCACAAAATTAACCCAAATTGACAAGATGCACAAAGTGTGCCATGAAAATTAAAAAGATGCACAATGTCGCCAATTACTCTTTCCTTTATCAGTTTCTTAATTACACTAAATGATGATCTTCACTTTTGAATTAGAAAATTATTAATTTTATTTCATCATTTATGCAACAGTTGTGGTTACATAATCTGTCTATTTCAATACTGACAAAGATCAACTTTTCTTATCCTTATTATTCTATGATTTAACATTTGAGTCTTTACATTTTGCTTCTGATTTTAATATTATATTTATAATTTATTTAAAATTGTTTTAATCATCAAGTACTTTGATTGCTTCCCTTTTTGTTGTTGTCAAAAAGGGGAAGTCAGATATTATTTGATTGTTTTATGTGTAGATTGTATTGTTTGATGTTTTGTATGGTTTGATGTATTGTAAACTATATGAATGTGTGTATGTGTGTTGTGTATGTTTGTTTTTCTTTTTTCTGAACTTTATAAGAACCCTCTAATCTTTATAGGAACCCGTTATTTAAATTGATCATTCATTTAGGGGGAGCTAAGGAGAAATTTGTGTTTATTTATTAACTCAAATAATAATTGTTTTGCCATCATCAAAAAGGGGGAGATTATTGAGATTGTTGCAAATTAATTTTCAAGACTTTATCTTTGAAATCATATGAGTTTTTTATGATAACAAAATCTTATTGTTTGATTATTGTTTTCTCCTAACATATATTGGAAAGTTTATTTTTTTTGTGTAATAACATTTTTTTCAAGAAAATCATACTCCAGACTGCTAAAGACTTCAAGACATATTAGACTAAGGGTTATTGTAAGTGAAGTCTACTTTTTTTTCTTGAGTCTGAGAGAGTGTGAATGTAAATTCGATAACTGTGCACACACACACCGGGGGAGTGAGATAATTTTTTTTTATAATTAATCATACTATACGATGTCATATCGTACTGGATGATTTGTCCTCTGTATCCCTCCGAAACAAAGTTGATTGGTGCTTGATTGGAAAATTTTCTAGGTACATTTCATACTGTACAAAATAGTTTCATCCCGGATGCTAATCAGTGTACGAAATCAACTTCGTTCAGACCATCCCGTACAATCATGTAAGTTTTTGAAATAATCATACGGTACGATGTGGGTTCGTCCAAGACGCCGATCAGAGTATGAAATCAGGTCCGTCCAGATCATCCTGTACGAACACACCAAATTTGAATTGATCATCCCGTACGAACTAGGTTTGTACATACGTCGATCAGAGTATAAAAAAGGCTTGTACACGATCATACAGATGCAATTGAAAATTTTTTGAACTGATCATACTGTACGAAGAGATTTGTATACATGTCGTTTAGAGTACAAAATCAAATTCCTCCACATTCGTACAGACGAAAGTCTCATTTTTTGAACTGATCGTACTGTACGAGTAGCGTTCGTATAGACACTGATCAGAGTAAGAAATAAGATTCGTACAACATTGTATGAGACTTTTTGAACTATTTGTATGTATGATGGTCGATCGTACTGTATAATCCAAGTCCGTTAAACTTGAGATTTTTGGTTTTTGGACGATTTTTCTTGTCATTTACTATATAAGAGTCCAATAAACTGATTGTCTAAGGATCTTCCATGAATTTCTCTTGAGAGTGCTTAAGGAGAGTGTTTGGGAGAGTGTTTTAAGAGTGGATCTAGTGAAAAGGAATTGTGAGGGGATTCACAAGGTTTCCCAACGATGAGAATCTATTACTTGTTCTTCAAAGTTCTTCCCAACTTCCTTGAAGGCTCTTGCAAGAGGATTGTCAAACAAGGTTTGGTACTCTACCGTCATCAAGGAGGGTGAGAAAGGACGCTTGGTACTCTGCCATCACTAGGAGGGTGAGAAAGGATGCTTGGTACTCTGCCATCACCAGGAGGGTGAAAAAGGAAGAAGGGTTCTCTGCCTTCACCTTGAGGGTGAGAAAGGACGATGGTTCTCTGCTACACCCGGTTGGTGGAAGAGAGTTTGTAAGGGCTTCTCCACCTTGCTATGGGGGCTAAAGGAGAGACACTAGTGATTAGTGCAATACCTGGAGAAGGTGTCTCTGGGGAGTGGACGTAGGTCTTGTTGGATCGTTCCACTATAAAATCAGGTGTCTTCTGTTCTTACTTTTACTGCATTTTATTTTTTTTTTGTATTTACTTTAATTATTCTATGGATGAAAAATTGCTTTTAAAAAGAATTATATATTGTGAATTTTTTTAAACAGTTTTCTGAATTAATCAAGAAAATTTTTAAAATTTTCAATTCGCCCCCCTCTTGGTTAGCCTTGGGACATTAGCTTAGGATTTAACAATCTGCTGAGCATCAATAATTAGTGGCTTGAGTTTAGGATCCGTGTGTAAGGGAAATCATTCAAGACATTGAAAATACATGAGTTAAAAGTTTTATCATATTGATTTAGAGAGTATGAACCTAATGATTTTTCTATAGACTTGAGATAGTTTTTGAGTTTGACAAATTTTTTTTAGATTATGCCCTTCTGATTCCACAAGGGTTGCATTGCAATTTTGGTGTTCCTTTTTACCATAGTAGCATAGAAGCTTCTTAGGGAATTTCTATCTTTTTTATGTGTTATTTCTTCTTGTAGTAGTTGCACTATAGATTATCTTTGGAAAAAAGCTTTTGCCCTTCTTTAAGAAAATAGTGTAGCAATAAGTCCCTTACATTTGGGTTTGGTGGTTAACATGACAGGCATTTCAGAGATTAGAGCATCGAGCTTTACTGTACTTCTTTGATCTTTGAGTCGTATGAGAGAAAAAAATCATTTAGTGATGGTAGGTTTTCTCTAGTTAAGATATCTAAGGCGTGGCAGCAAGCGCACAATTTATTGTGACTATAATGCTCTAGCTTGTAAAATAAAAATTAACAAAATAGTAATCAACCTAAGTTGTATGGTAAGTAAGTACACGTGTCGATCAAGTAATATAGTTTAGAGTAGAGTGTCAATCCAACAAGGAGATTTATATCCTACTAATGCCCCTAGCTAGTACTATCGACTCAAATAGCAAAATTTATCCTTCCAAATCTTAAATGAAGGGGTTTTCTACTAAACTAGTGTAGTTGCTTAAAGTAGAAATTTAACAATCAAAGATAAATATTATGAACTTATGATGATGAATGATGCTATATTTTCCTATGTTTACTTTGCTAAAATGTATTGTAAATCAGAGTATATGCACCCTTAGATCTCTATCGAGCTTGTAGGAGTTGAAGTAAAGTTCTTCCCTACTACAATTGTTATATCTCCTTAGACTTTAAATTCATGTATGTCCTATCTTCTTAGTTTTTCCATTATTCCTTCGTCAAGACAATGAATCAAACTAAATTTTAAGTTAAAGTAAGGCCATTTCATAAACTAAATTAAGATCAAGAGAAAATTGAAACCAACATGTAAACCATGCATGTGCTAGAGTCTACATAGGGAAATATATATCATTCTCATGGTAAGTCCAAAACTCAAAAGTTAGCTAGTCATAGAATAGACTTCACATAAAACATAATTCATTTTATGACACGAAATAAGATACAAATGCTTAAGTGGAAAGGATTGCACCCGAATTAGCTTTTAAATTCAATTACAAATGCTAGGTATCTTTTGGATTTATCTCTCTTAAACACAGTATCTCCTCCAACTTCACTCATGCTGTCCCATTTTTTTATTTTCAAAATGAAGGAATAGCCTCTCCCAATTCAAAATGAAAACTATTTATACTTAATACATAAAACTGACACTAACGATGCAACTCTACTAATTGAACTAGAACTATGGTGCTTGTTTGTGATAACTATAGTGGTGTTGGATTGAGTCAATGCGATGCTTCAAAAAAATTGCTCATACTTTCTCACCACGGCACTACTGGCGATTTGGTGCCACCATGGCGCTTAGGCGCTTCAGAAGACGATGTCGTGGCATTGAATTAATTATGTATTTTCTCAATCTGAGTGGTGTTACAACACTTCAAAAGATGGCACTGGGATGCTGCGATGCTTGAAGGTTCAACGACGGGGCACTAAATTAATTAAAATTTTCAAGCATAGTTGAGCCTTGATGCTCTAGTGTAGCGCCGAGGCATTAATAGTGAGGCTGCAATAGTTGTTTAGATGTTGCAACGCTTGAACCATATTCCTATTTTATATTCTTTTTTCCTAAAATTTCCTGCAAAAATCAACCAGAACAAACATTTTCATAGAATATATACAAGAAAATATTAATACAATTTTCACTTAACAATATCAACACAAACTTGATCGAAGTTGTTATAGAGTCCTACAAGGAATTTAAACTCTTTTTCTCTTTTTATAAATTACTTTAGAATTATTGTATCATTACAATATATCATATTAAGATCTTTATAACATTCAAATTTAAGCAATAAATTTTCATTGCATTAAAGTACTCAATAACTGAAATGTTATCTTGCTTAGCTGATAAAATATTACTTTTGATTATGTAGATGGGGGTAGTACATTTTGCTTTGAGTATGTTTGTTTGACAATTTCCCAATGTAATTTCAACTTTCAAGCATCATAGTACTACCCAACCATGTCTTGATGATGGAATCCGTTTATCCAAAATATAGATTTTAGAACTTTCGAGTCCAAACGGAGGATTCATAAGATGATAGATTTTTCTAATTTCTTTCAGAAAGGCCTTCATAATTTGGGATCATTTTAGAAGATTCTATGACATTTGCATCTTAATGAACATGTCAAATTAGTAAATTTTAAAACATATTCAAAATTAATTAACAATATTCAAATATACTTCAATGTATTTTTGCTTTGTTCGAATGTATTCAGATCTTTTTCAAAACTTTGACAAACTATATTCAAACCTTGGTCAATCCTCTTTGAAGAGGGTTGGATATAGTTTTGACAAAGAGTTTAGATAAAGTTTGAATAATTTCAAATATGGTTAAATTTTATCTATTTTTTTAAAATGATTGAATGAAATTTACTTATGTTTGAAAGATTGTTGAGATCGTTTGATGGCGATTTAATCATTTTCTAACAGTAAATGTAATTGGGAAATAGCACTACAATGATAATTAGTACGTATATTAAAGTCTAACGCCCAAGAGGTTTAAGACATAGATTGTGAAGTGTGCTTTCAACCATAAAAGATAAACCAAAATGCATTACCATCTTGAACAAGAAATGATTTGTTTGCCATGGAAACTAATGAAGAAGTGCTGAGAGGATCCTTTTATGTAGGATCGTGACTGTCACCTACTAACTTTCGAATATGATGAGTTGGAAGAGATCATTAAGGGGAATTTTCTCCTGAAAGATGCGCGCTCCATAATTATTATAAATAGAGAAGGAATAGCCTCTATGTTCAAAAATGGAGTATTTTGATGTAAAGAGAATTTTCAGAAATAATTTTCTAAGAAGTAAAATGAACATATTATTCTAAATTTCTAATTACAAATATTAAGGGCCTGTACAAACTCAAATTTATCAACTATATCCTATAATCTTTATTTTCAGCCCGTGCACACAATAAGGTGGCGACCTTTCCCTCTCCCTCTTCCTTTCTGGTCTCCTCATCTGTTTTACCCATTGATGATCATGACAGGGGTAGCTTAGGTAACGGAAAATAGTGGCGACCACTGGAATTACTAGAGAACGCATTCTTGAGCCTCCGATTGCTTTGGTAAAAGTATAAAATTAATGAGCTTGCTAATGAGCACTCTAACCTGGGGGAAGAGCATGATTCCCTCGCCTTCTGGAAGGCCTCCATCAATCTTCTATCCTCTGCTAGGCAGCCCTGGACTCCTCTCCTCCCATCTCCATGGCCTCTTCCAAAGTTCTTCTTCTTTGATCACTGATCCAGATTTATATCCCCTTTTCATTGATTTGATGAAGCTTTGAGTGTCTGATCACTATTTTAAGCTGCTTGATCATGAAATCACGAGCTTCATTTTGCCCTTGAATGTGAACATGAAATATTATCTTGCCTTTTTTAAAAGTTCTATTTGATACATTATCACAAATTATCTTAATCAGGCATGAATCTCGAGGCAAAATCAAGTTGAAAACTTCCAAAATTAAATATGGAACCAAAATAACTCTGATCACAGCAAACTCATAGTCAAACTGAACGTCTTGGAAAGACAAACCCAACGATAACAAATTCAACTCAATCCGAGCCCAAATAGTCTAAATTGAAGACCTGAAGCACCTTTGGGAAGTTTGTACCATAAATTGGATAACCAAACGATTTCCAAATGTGACATGATTATAGTCAAATCGAGTGTCTCAACGAGACAAATACAATGAAACCAAGGTCATCAAATTTTAATATAATTAAGACATTCAAATGTCTAGTAAACAGTCCATGATCAAGAGGATCAATATCGGCCGTCCATTCAAACCACTCCCAATATACCCTTAATCTCCCTCATAATTATTGGCCATGCCAATCCTAAACTATAAATAGGTCCCACGTTCTTCGTTGAGTGGGACCTAAGAAAGGAAGATAAGGAAGAGAAGGAAGAGCTCTCTTTTCATGAAACTCCTCCCTGACAACTACACGACCACTGATTGCCATCGAGGAATAGGGGTATCAATATTTGACATGACCCGAGAATTCGACCCAAACATTTTGGGTTAGGGTCAACCTATTTAAGAAATGAGTCGGGTATGGGTTAGGTATTTTGACCCATTTATAAAATTGGGTCAGGTTCGAATTCACCCGGAAACCCGAAACCAACCCGGGTTGACCGGGACTGTGTCTAGTTGAGTGTCTCGTCGGCATCGCCCTGTTGCCTCCAGATCTACACTACATTCAAAGAATCCGACAACCAAGAAAGAAATTGAGGATTTGACTAGAGATGCTTGACCTGAGCAATTTCAAGCGTGCCCCCCTCCCTCTAAAAGTGCTCAGATGACACTAAAAAGTGCTCTGATACCACTTGAAAGTTTGATAGGGATGTTAAGCCCTTATGAATTGGCCCAAGACTAACAAAGAGAGAGGTGAATTGGATAACTTTAAAATCAAAGATAAAACTCAAACCAAAATCACCACAGAAATCAAAGTGCGGAAGAAAATAATGCAGAAGCAATAATAAGAAAAGAACACATCAGATTTATAGTGGTTCGGTCAAACCTTGACCTACGTCCACGCCTTGGAGGCACCCTCCAAGTATTGCACTACAAAAGTGTCTCTCTTTTATCTCCCACAGCTAGGCGGAGAAGTCCTTACAAAATCACTTCCACCTTCTCCGGTGCGGCGGAGTCGCCGGGTCCTTTGACACCAAAGAGATCTTCTTCTTTGGCGAACTTACCTCGAGATAAGCCTTATTTCCGATGGTATTAAGGTGCAAGCCTGCCGGAGCAACCGTGTGGAATCCCCCTCCACACTCCCTTGAGTCCCCCCTCATAGGATCTTCTCCCTCTCTCAGACTTCATCCGTTCCTCACTCCCTTTCAAGCTTTCTCTTCAAGTTTCCCCCACAAGAATGAAGCCATAACTCCTACAAGGGAAACCCTGTACAACCTTTGCTTTGGTATGAAAGCAGTCATACAAGTTGATATTGAAAGTTTGATAAGGATGTTAAGCCTATATGAACTTATCCCTAGGCCCACCAAGAGGGAGGTGAATTGGTAAATTTAAAAACTAATTGCTTAAATAAAAAAAAGATAATATTTTTTGTTTTTGTAATATTTATATAACAAGTATCAATATTCACTTAGTGCGGAAGCAAACAAATTTACCAAAATATATAAGCAATTATTTCACAATTTTCACCAGGTAGTTATAACAAAATTAAAATGCAGAAAGTAAAATGCAGAAAATAAAAATTAGAACAAGCACACTAGAGATTTATAGTGATTCGGTCAAATAATGACCTACATCCACTCCTCGGAGTCCTATACTCTGAGTATTGCACTATCACTATTGTATCCCTCCTTTTCTCCCACAGCAAGGCGGAGAAGCCCTTACACGAATCACTTTCACCAAACTTAGTGCGGTGAAGAGCCAGAAGCTTTATAACCCTCTAGGCGATGGCAGCGAACCTTCAACCTCTTTCTCCCTCTTATATGATCTAACTGGATCAATTAATCCAAATCCATTCCCTAATTAAAGGATTAATTTAGGCAAGATTTAATTATATCATACCGTATGATACCGATCGTCTAGTACGATTAGTACAAAATTTAATTTCAAAATATTACCTAAATTATAATTGGCAGCTGAGTTTCTAATTTTCAACTAATCATCCTGTACGATGCAGATCATACAGTATGATTAGTTCACATTGCATTAATTATCATAATTAGTCATTTTAATCATTTTTTGATTAGCTGATCATACAATACAATATGGATCGTACACTACGATTAGGTAAGAAAACTTAACTCCTGATATTGTCACTTACTCACTCCTTTGAGTGTGTGTGTGCATGGTTTCCAAGCTTAGTATCCATCAAATACATGAATTGACTTAAGAAAGGTTAAAATACATAATAAATGAAAATGCAGACTTTTCTTGACATGCTTAACCTTAGTCTACCCAATTTTGAGTTGATCAAACTTGCAAGTGTATGGTGGACTTAAGATGTTAGTGCACAAGAAAAAAAAGATATGCAAAAATAATAGTTAACAAGATATAGCATAGTAAGAAATCTAATAATATTTGTTATCATAAAAAATATAGGACTTGGGTCCATATTTATAATAGATATTGGAGTCCCAAGCCATAGTGTATAAACTTTTAACTTCAATAACAATGAGGAGAAGCTCAGAAATAACTTGGATCTTCTCCTAGAAGCAATACATGTATCCTTACTTAGAATCACTGCATACCACCAAAGAATTGCCTGTTATTACAATCGAAGGGTGAAACCTCGATGTATCTCAATTGGGGACCTAGTTCTGGGCAGCATCAAGGAAGCTGGAAAGGGCCCCCAACGCAACAAACTCTCCCCACTAGGAGGGTCCATATTTACTGAAATCTATGGTTAATCCTAGCACCTTCAAACTAAAGGATGTCCATGGAAAGATGCCCGCTCAAACCTGGAATGTTGGAAATCTTGACAAGTATTATTAGTAGATGTTGTAGTACTGCTTGTCCTGTGTCATCTTCCAAGTTATTGTGTAGTCCCTATATGTATCTCTTCTATGTTGAATATGATGTAACTCTGATATTCTTAAGTCATACTAGAGAATTATTTTATTATCTTACATAATACAGTAATGTATTATTCGCTCCTTTCTAATATTGTCTTCTTAAAAAAAAAGATAAAAAATGACAATCAAAAGCTAACAACGAATCTAATCTCTTTATCCATAATTCGAGAATTACATAATCTTTATTATATTTTAATCACTAGATGATCAATTCCAGGGGGATTTGATCTAACCTCTTCCATACATGTTAATGTCATCAAGAAATGCTTTGACTAACAACCTCAAAAGGGTCAAACATCCTATAAGGATGTCTCTTACAATTGCTCAAGCTAAATGAGTCCACTAAAATATTTCTCATCATCCTAATTGAAATGAGATTAAATAAGTTTCATATGCATAGAAGAAAGAAAAGAAAGAACATCAATAACTCCTTGTTATATTACTAAAAATATCATATACATCATATGACAACACTAACTCCTTGTAATATATATATATATATAAAGTGATACAACCAACAACAAAGAAACACTAAAAGACCTCACATCATCATCCTCGAGAGCAAAGACCTTCTGCAACTAACTTTCAATCTCATCACAATCTGAATCTGAAGAAGAATCGTCAAAAGTCTGGCTAGGTGTCAACCCCTCAACTTCAGCTCTAATCATGCGATGTACTAGGCATACTCCTTTAAAAAAACCTAAGATAAAGCATTCCTCTATACACTCTAGCTCTAAAGCCTTCACCATCATGTCATATAAGTGATCACGAGCTTCCTGAACATGATCCTAAATTATCATGTTGAATGCAATAGACTTCTTAAATTCTTCTATGACTCTGATAGGTGACAGTTTTGATTTGGACTTAGCCTCTTCCTCAGATAATAGGCCATCTCTTATTCTCATCTTTAAGGGCTGTTATCTTCTCCTCAAGGATCTGCTGATATTTTACATGCTGGTTGATCACCACCTGTGCGTCCACCAACTTAATTTGGATGTGACCATCTATTGATTTTACAAAGAGGCTGAAGTTGCCATAGTAACCAATTATACTATGCACTTTGCTAGCTGCTCCTCTACTGCCCTCATCTCCTTGATCTTTCCATCATACTTCCTCTTGTACTCTTCTTGAAGATACTTGACCTTCATAAACTCATTATTCCAGTCATTCAAGGCTTTGGTTAATTCAATTTTAAGGTCCATACATTGTAGCAATTGAAATAATAAGAAAAAGTTTGTAAGGGGCATATCCCTATAAAAGTGTAAAAAGAAAAATAAAAAAGAAATGGGAACTCGCCAGTTCATTAGCTCGTCGACGTCTAACACATTAATGTTTCAAAATATCTTATGAAATGTGTAACTTGGATGGAGAAGAATTGTGACCTTTGCTAGTAACTATCAAAATCACATGCACCCTTTTCATCTTGGATGATGCAAGTGGATCACCAGCATTCCCTAATTATTTAGGGAGAACCTTTGAATTGTGGACAACTAAATATGGGACTTTTACTGACTTCTTTAAAATGTGTGCATAAGACCTCCTTGCCTAAGTAGATAGTCCCACCTTGAACAAATACTCCTCTCCTACATACTTGATCAAATAACATACCTCGCAGTGAAGGGTGCCTATATCAGGAAGGTTGAGTATCTTTAGCATATCTTCAGCTCCAACATGAAGGGGAATGGGTAAATCCTTTAACTTTCCCATTTTTCTAATAGATTCCAATATTTTGCATGAAAAAGAATCCACTAGCCCAACTCTTTGATGGATCTCGAGTGTGAATATCCAGCCATTTGGATCTAAAAGTGATATGACCCTACATATCACAAGTAAGTTGACCCATCTGAGAAAGGCACTTTGGGGACAACACCGCACCACAATCTCTAAGAAAATAATCAATCCCATTACAAATGATATGGCTCTATAAGAGAATTGGGACAAACTCAGTCCATATGTCAGTGAAATATCAATCAACCTTAGGGGAGGTGGAAATTATAGCCCTGCTCGTAAATTGAACTCATAAATAGTCAAAAAATTTAAAGGAGGAGAACATGCACGATCTAAAGTTTGGGCATCTTTATTACAAGATCATTGGAGAAATGAAACTTCTTCTTGAAAATGATTAAAGAGTCAATGGTTATGGTGTAAGCCACATCATCAGTCTGGGCCATCTTGTGAGATTTCTTCAAACCTTCATTCTAGGCAATAGGATGATTTCCTTTAGCCAAGGAATTTTGGTGGAGCCATGTTCAACCATCTGAGCTTCAGACTAAAGAGGGGCACTGAATTTGAATAGGGGATGCCTCTAAAGTAAGAAGAAAAATGCACAAGGGAGAGAGAAGAAGGCTGAAAACCCAAACATCCATATAAGAGAGGGGAATTTGTAGATGATAGGGGATGCCACCTATTCAAGACACTGGAAGGCCTCAACTATAAGAAAGTTAGAGAGAGAAGAAGTTAAGGTGCATTTTCCCCTCTACCCCATGGGGGTATTATAGGAGTAAATGGAGGGTGTGGGGGGGGGGGGGGGGGGGGGGGGGTTAATTTCCTAAATTTTTTTTAAAATTTACTAAAAAAATTTTAAAATTTTCTAAAAAATTTAGAATTTTTTTATTAAAATAAATAACAAATATTAATTTTAAAAAATAAAAAATAATAAAACAAATAAATAATTATAATATATAAGCATATATTAAAAAAGAAAAAAATATTTTTTTTACAACTGGGTGGTTGCGGTTGGCTCACCAACCGGCAGGCAACGTCGAACTGGCGTCAGCGAGACCATGTAGTCAGATGCAGGTACATAGAGTAGGAAGCCGGGCAGTGCAGGTAGGAGAGCACGGGTGCATGAATAGTTGGACGGACGTGATAGCACGTGGCTAGCCGGGCATGCAGGTAATGGACAGCACGGTGGTGACGACCAGTCGGTTGGTTCAGCCCAACTTATTTTCGAGCCTGATTTTTAGTCCACACAGGCAATTCGAAAATTTTTGGGTTCCCTGGAAACATTTTTTGATGTTACGAAGACAATTTTGGCACTTTTGGAGCTATTAAGGAGCTCTACGGACATGATCAAGAAATTCCAAAATTTTGAACCACATCAAGAGTTTATCAAAAGCTATGATTCATTTTTTCAAACTTCTAAGGCTTTAAATTCTAAAAATAGGGGGAAACTAATACATAATCACAAATTATCTTGATCGAGCATGAATCTCGTGGTTAAATCAGGTTGGAAACTTTCAAAATTAAATCCAGAAACATATGAACTCCAATCTCAGCAAGCTTATAGTTAAACTAAATGTCTCAAAAAGATGAACCCAATGACATAAAATTCAACTCAATACGAGCCCAAATGAGTCCAAATTGAAGACTTGGAGCACCTTTGGAATGTTCAAACCATAAATTGGATGACCAAATGATATCCAAACGTGATATGTTTATAGTAAAATCAAGTAGCTCATTGAGATGAATCCAACGAGCCCAAGATCGTCAGATTTTGATATAAGTAAGACATTCAAAGGTCTAGTAAGCTATCCACGATCAAGGCGATCAATTTTGGTCGTCCATTCAAACCCCTCCCAATATACCCTTAATCTCCCTCCTATTTACTAGCCATGCCACTCCAAAAAAAACTATAAATAGGCCCCTCATTCTTCATTGAGGGGGACCCAAGCAAGGAAGAAGAGAAGGAAGAGCTCTCTTCCAACCAAACTTCTCGACCACCGCCCAGCCACTGATCTTCATCGGTGAACCTTCGTCAACTGTTGCCGGACCACCAACTAGTCACTGATCATCTTCAGACTTCCACCTGATCACCGACTACCATTGTACTTCATCTCGGCCACCAACCGATGTCAGATTTACATCCGACCATCGATCATCACCAGTTTTTCATTTGATTCCTATTCGTTGCTTGATTTTAGCCTATATGTCGACTATTGTAATCTAATCACCTTCAAGTTCAAGGATGAGTCAATTATTTATAATTTATTCAAATACTAGAGGATCAATTTTGACTGGGCATGGCTCCGTGGTTTCTCCCTTCAGGGTTTCCATATAAAAAATTCTGGTATTTCTACTATTTCTATGTACGATCTGATACTCATGCAATGCTAAGTAGCATAGTTTTTCGTACTTTACCGACATGAATATTCTATCCTGCAATAATATTTATGTTAAAGCATTACACTTTTTTTATCTTGAGTGAAATAATTTTGTATTATATACAGTTTATGCACTTGGTAAATCTAAAATGTCAATAGAGAGTATCATCTCAAACCAAATTTTGGTAATCTGAGGACCATACTTCTAGAAAGGAAAGTATTTTTCTTAATAGATTGAGAGAAGCACTCTTTATGTATTATTTATCAATAGAATTAAGTGTACAAATAAATTGAAATGTTGAATCCAATTCTTTGATATAAAGGGGCATGATGCACTTTAGTTTTAATAAATAGGGTATTTAACACTACTAATAAATATGGCTTTCGCAGCACATTTTCTTACCTATAGCAGCGATTTAAACCGCTGCAAAATATTTGCAGCGGTTTAAATTCCGCTGCACATCCGCCGCATCTGCATTCGCTGGTAAGGCTTTAGCAGCGGTTTTGAAAGTGCTACGGTTGAAAGGATATAGCAGCAGTTTAAAAGCGCTGCTGTAGGGATGCTATTGCAGCAGTTTAGAAGCGCTGCTATAGGAAAGCTATAGCATCATTTTTTAACAGGTGTTAAAACCGCTGCGAAAGGGTAAGAGTGATTAAAAAATATATAATGAAAAAAAAAATCATTTTTATGATTAAATAATATATAAGAAATGTCAAAATTGATGCTTCAACATATATAGAGTTAAATGAATAGAAGCTGTTCTCAATGGCTAATACAAAGACTTAAAATATCCAAAAATAAATACAAAAAAAATAATTCTCCAAAAAAGTTCAAACTATTAAAACAAGACATTAATTTGGAGAAATATTAAAACAAAAAAATGGTGAACTCAGTAGCAAATATAAAGTAGTTTTTGACCACTTCAAAAGAGGCATTTTTTCTCTTGATCTAAACCATTTGGCCAATCTTCTCAGCAATAATCTGTCAAACAGTAAAAAACATATTTTAATTTTTACTTTCTTTACGTAAATCATTTAGATTTACCCTAAATATAACTATATTATCAGAAATTTGTAGCTGTCACTAAAGCCAATAAGGAGAAAATTTGGCTTAACAGCTTTATGAAGGAACACCTTTGTCAAACACCTGAAAGAAGAGAAATAAGATGAAATAGCTTTTTATAAAAAAATTGGCAGGATTTTCTACCGTGATGGATCCAGATAAAATAATCCTGTAATAAAATAAGTCAGGCATAACTTTAGAGCATAAACCTGATGAAACACATGGATTTTGAAGATAAGTCCCAAAAATTCTAATCCCAAAACGTCACTTCGAGAATTTCTGCAAACTCAAAGAAATATTCTTAAAGAAACATTAAAGAAGAGGGCATATAATGCAACAAAGTATGAACCACGTGATTCCATGCTTAATAATGGAACAATATGCCTACTCCCAGAAGAATAAATTACGCAAACCATCATACAAGTTCCATCCACAAAGTCCACAGATGCCGAATTTAAGAGAACTACCTCACAAAGTCTTCTAAAGCAAATCCTTACAAGAATCAGTACAGAGCATCCAAAATCAATAACAGAATACATGCGATCTAGAGCATGAAATGAACTCCATGATTTCCAGTATTTTATAACCTTCATAGAATTAGTATTTATATAAAATGCATGCAGAAAACAAAGCTTTTATTAAGTTAAAACAGTGTAGTACTCATCACCATTGCACATGAATAATTGAATCGCAAACTTTCAATCGATAAGCATCTAGATGTGCTACCATTTAATCAATTAGCTCCCGTAACTATAAAAGTGACAATGGCAAGTTTCCTTTTTTTTCATTGAGAAACTCAAGTCCACCCGGACACCATATTAATGGCCAGGTTGCAACAGAATACAACCACTCTAATCAGATAAAAGCATTATCTAGCTGAGAGAAATTATAAATCACTTGCTCCCCAAGCCTCAAAGGACCTGTTAAGGAAAACCACAATTTATCACCAACATGAGAAAACTTCTGAATCTACCTTGTTGTTGACCAGTTCGCCAATCCTTGATCAATGCCACTTCAACAACACCACCGTGTTCCTCAAATAAAGGGCGAATCTGAGCAAAAAAAATATAAACAAGAAAAACAAAGGCCGAGTAAATTGGCACAACAAAGCCAGCTCCAAGAGCTACACGTACACTTGAAACAAAAGGCAAGGGAACATTTTATTATTTAGAATTAAAAAAGGTAGTAAAGTATAATGGGAAGTGCAAAATAAAAGTTGATTTTTATTCCATGCGAATAAAAAATTAAATTTGCACGTGAATAATATTGGTGTAAAAAACGTTCAGAGTTAAAAATGATAGTAAATTTGTTGGAAGTAGCAGAAGATCAATGCTTATCATAAAAGAATTGTTAAACTCATATGACAGATCTACTTAATTTGACATAAGTTGCACAAGATCAACACATACTAGAAATTATTCTTAAAATTCAAAAATGAATAATTTACTTGATTCCATCATTTGGTAGAATTAGATAGTAATCAATGAGGATTTTTCAACTCTTCAAAATCCCTCAAGAACGATGAGTTTACAGTTCACACTCAAAATGACTGAAAAATAAAAAAATTACTTTATAAAAGTTTTGTTAGAATGCAAGGTTTTAAGCTATCCAGCCCCAAGTAGAAAATCAACACCTTGGATGCGATTCATAAAAAAGAAAACCAACAATCATCATACAACCATCTAATATTTTATGCTTCATCATTTATGCTTGTAAGTAAATTTATCTTGAATGTGGATCTTCTTCATCATTTATGCTTCGTCATTGTATATTCTTTTTTATCATGCCATTTTTAGGAGGTCTGTGAGTGAGTATGAGCTTGTAGTAGTTGTCTTGGTTCTGATGAACTTGATATAACTCTACTTTCATATGATTGACCTTCTTGAATGTTGTTTTAACTTTGGGTGACACTTCAACCAAAATCTTTCACTGGGATAAAATCTTGTGTTTGTGTGTGTGTTTTTTTTTTTCTTAAATCTGATGTTTGATTTGACATGCTACCTTTTTAATTGTCAAATTTTAGGCATGAAATATTTGAGCATGAGAAGTAATTCAGCAACAAAAATAAAACTTTGAGAAGACCTAATTCAAATCACCATGTAAAAATAAAACAACAAGAAGATATAATATCATTGAGATTGGATTAAGAAAAAAAAAAACAGTAACAATATATAAAAATACTGATTATTAGAGGAACAATAAAAGAAGATCAACACAAAAAATGATAAAACCTAATATAAATCTCACCCAAATTTGCTTGGTTTCAAGTATGATTCAAGAAGGAGAAGAAGGTGCGAACGACGGCGACGAATGGAAGAAGCGGCGTCGGTGTCTGCGTCAACGTCGGCTTCAGCGGCAGCGATGGTGTCATCGTCAGTTGGAGAGGAGGGTCGCGCGTGGAGTGGATCACGAGGTCGGTGTGGGTGTCGACGGAACGCCGGTGTGTGTGTCGACGGCGCGTCCGCGTCGGCGTCAATGTATGCTTCTCCGTCGATCGGTGTGGGTGTTCGCATTAGTTTCCGATGGGAGGGAGACGGATGGGGGAGGAAACGGCTCACGCGCGGAGAAGGTAAGAAGTCCGGAGGAAAAAGCTCACGTGCGGTGAAGTGCACGCTAGGGCTTTATTTGGGCTAATTAATTTTACGATGATTTTCACGGCTTTTCCCATTCCCGCCTAAAATATTCGCTGCTAATTTCGTTCACCCAAAGAAACGCATCAGTATATTACAGCGATATTTAATTCGCTGCATAAAAAATGCTGCCATAGTCTCATTTTTTTAGTAGTGTTTAGTGAACATTTCTTTTATGACATCGGCCTTTGGCTTATCACAAACCTACCTTTCTCCCTAACAAACAATCACATGTTTATATAACTAAGTTCAACTGCTACCAGACCCTATACACTATTTGAATTGGAGAATGAAGGTTTTTGCTGTAGATTGGATTAGGTGCGGCCAAAAATGAAGTTCTCATTCTCACGTTTTTTTATTTTTTTATTTTTTATTTTATTTTATTTTTTTTTTTTTTTTAAGTTCTCATTCTCACGTGATTGAACTGTTATATCATTTTAATTATTACCTAGAATGCAAAGAATTCACCATTATCAATCAATTATTTTCAAAATAAAACATGTTTTAAAAGATATGATCAACGAAGTTATCATCATAACATTTTCAAAATGAAAAATGTTGTAAAAGATTCATCTTATTTGATGTAAAAAATACCACATTCTTTGGTGATGAATCATGAGAGAAATAAAACTATCGGTATCACACCTTGGTTCTAGAAGGCGGTACATATCAAAATCATAGGACATGATGAGGGGATAAGAAAACATTTTTAAACTCATAAGAAACAAAGTTTATATATAGGTAATGTAAATAGAATATATCAGAGTAAACAATGGAATATAAACAAAAGTTTCATTTCATTAATATGAATCCAAATGACAATACATTAACAAAGTAGAAACAGTTACATGCAAAAAGAGAACTAAAAGAAACAACTAAAGAAATAAAACTACTAAACCCTCAAAACAAAAATACAAACGACTTATTACAAAATATAAGAAATCACATATATATACTACAACTACTATTACTACTACTACTACTAATGATACTTCTACTCTTGTGTTGATGGTCTACCAAGCACTCCGGTAGGAGTTGCTATAAGAAAAATTATCAAATGAATTGATAAATCAAATCCAACAACTAATTACTATCTATTAACATTTAAATGACAAATAGATGAGGTATACATTATGAACAACCAAAAATTGTAGGAGTGAATTATATAGTAACAAATAGTTGATGTATCAATATAGAAATGCGATAGTTCATACTTTTTTATGATAGATTATAGTATGATGATATTAGAAAATGTGTATGTCAAGCAATCTCTAATGTAATATAAGTTAACTGTTCACATATATAATCACACTAGGTATCATTATGTCTCATTGTGACTTTTTAGTTATTCTTCTTTTTTCACTTATGTTTGTTTACAAGTACATATCTATAGATATATATACATCGTTTGTTTTGTCAAACACCATACACTGGGAAGATAAACACCAACATACAAAATTTCTCTTGATTTTCTATAAAGTAATCACTTTGTGAGCCTAAAGCCAACATTCAATAGGATTATATCAACCTACACAACTGCACACATGCATGAAATTTCCATGTTTTTAATAAACAAGTTTTTGCATGCATTATATAGTTAATATGACGAGTCAAGAATTCTATAACTATTATAATTTGCAGAAATATTGTTGATTGTATTTAATAGAACTAATGTGTTAGAATTAAATTCTCTATCATTTGAATTAAATTAAATGAATAAGAGCTCGTGCACCAATCAGTTAAGATAAAGTTGACTCTATCACAAGCTTATTTCATTATGAACAATAAATAAGATATGCTACATTTACATATGAACAAATGTGAATTTAATATAGGACATGCAACCTACAATATATAGGAACCTAGTACAAGTAATAAGGATAACACCTCTAAAAAAGAAGGGTAAATTTATCCCTTAATAAATAATAATTACTTATAATGATTTGCAGCACTCAAACCCACACTATCCCCATAATCCAAAGAGGTATGCCAAATGATATTCACTTGAAATTCCTAAATGATGAAATTTTGAGTAAATTGTAATGATGCATGAAAATGTTGAATTAGGCATAACCTAATTGTCATAAGTTACTGCAAAAATATGCTGAATGGATTTACATTATATATATATATATATATATATATATATATATATATATATATATATATATATAAGGAGAGAGATAGAGAGATAAAGATGAACCTATGATAAACTACTATGATAGAGTAACTTGAGAAAGTAATGATGAGGAGGTAGAGGAGATTTAGTGATTATCTCTCAATTTAAGTAGATAAGAAGATATTTTCCATCAGTGGATCTTGACTGAGGAAGAAGAAGAGGGAGATTCGCATTTATTGGCTTTCATTCAAAGGAGAAAAAGGCTGAGTACCTTCACTGATGGTGGCTCTAAGAGAAAGAGATGAAGCGGAAGAAGGGGAAGAGGTTCAACAACTACTACGAGAGGGAGATGGAGAATAAGAATGATGCCCAAGATTTCAATTCCCTAAATTCCTCCCACGGTGGAGATGGGCGGGAAGTTGAGCATGAGAAAATCTAACGAGCATATGAGAAATTACAAATTTTCTAAAAATTAGAGAGAGAAGTGCATGTATTTTGCGTGTGAAGGAGGCTAGTCGCATGCAAAGGGGGAGTAGCCGATCGCGTGCAAGGGTGGTAAATTTGTTCATTTTCCTGTAATACTTGGTCTATTTGGTCCAAGTTATGACAGTTAGAACCCAAAAAAAGCTCTTTACTCAGCAACCGTACCAGTAAAGGAATCATTTGATTTAAAAAAAGTTGAGAAAATCTGACCGGACAATGAACTAGAAGAATAAGAGTTTCACGGTTCGACTTAGGTCAAATTGGGATGACATAATAATTATTAATATTATTAAAAATTAATAAAATTAACATAATAATATGATAATCTAACATTAAAAACTTCGTAATTCTAAAAATTCAGAATCTTAATAATATGACAATCTAACTAAACAATTTTCTCTCAATTATTCTAATATAATTTTATATTAATATCACTCATGTTTTTTATTTTAAATATCACATATTATCTCTTAATATAATAAAACTATTAAATAATTTAATTAAATTTAAATAATGAATATAATTATATTATAATTAAATTATTAGACAGAGTTTAATTATAGTATATTTATAAATATCTAATAATTTAATTATAATTAACTTTTAAATTTAATTATATTGATAATAAATGAGACTTATAGAAATAAACCTAATTATGATTTTAAAATATAGTAAAAAATAGGCTTATGTTTCCTGCCCATCCGTGGCTCGTATTTTGGTTGAAATGGATGTCTCTAAAAAGCATCCTAAGGAAATATGGCTTGGTCCGGAGCAATGTGGTTATTTACAGAAAGTGGAACTTGAAAATTTCACTATTTTTTTTTTTTTTAATTAAAACCCACAGAAGGGGCCTACGCGTTGATCAGAAAAAAAAGGTTACAAGGTCCTTAGACAGGTCCTCCAGCTCACTACGCTCAGACGAGCTACAATCAAAAATAAAATTAAAACCTACGAGCCGGTGGACCTTTTTTCTATCATTACAAAAATAACAGATAATAAAAGTGGGCTGCACGGCAGCAGCACCCAAAAACTGGAAGTTGATGATACTCACATTCAGCACAGACTTCCTGCAAAAAAGATAACAAAGAAAAAGAGAGCACAAAAAAATAGTAGAGAAGAAAGGCTTACAGTGATTGATAAGAAACATTTTAGAGATCCAAAATAACCTGTAAAAGCCTCTCCAAAAAAATAACTGAGAACAGCAATTATACAGAATATTACTGTAGGAAATAGTCAAAAGCTGATTCACCTCATGTCGGGTGTTAACATACATACTAGCCAAAGCAGGATAGGACACGGAAATCCAGTTACAATTCAGCCCCAAAAAGGAAATATACCAGCAACAAAGAATGACATAAGTGAAACAGGAGTAAAAGAGCCAGAGCTTCACACTTAAACTACAATTGCTAAGATGACTGGAGTGAATGTGCCGTAAATAAGTAGCCCAGATAGCCTCGGTCAGAATAGAATACTTAAGCACGCGGTATAAAGAACACAACCAGATACACAAACGCCATAAAATATCGTAATATCCAGCAAGAAAGCCATAAGTAACCAGAATAATGACATAAGGATGCAGAAACTGGATATAACTAAAAGCAGATAACCAATGAGTAAAATAGACATCTCTGGAACAGAAGCAGAACAAAGCATTCTCAGTGAAATTAAAGTTACATCTGTGCACAGCTAGATATAGGAAAACAGCAACAAGATAATCAGGCTTACAAAGACCAGAGATCGAACAAACACAATACACGAAACAATTATGATTAACCATATCTGATATAAGGTAAACCAGTCTTATCCAGTAAAATCATACCTTGGAGAAGTGGATGCAATTCATTAGTATTTAAAACTTCATAGCAAGGAATATTACAGCCATACTTGGCTAACCAATCCGCACACGAGTTAGCTTCACGGAAAATATGAGATATGAGGTAATGAAATTTGGACAAAGAAAGTTTAAGCTTCCTAATAAGATAAAAATTCTCAGGATTTCCAGGAATAGCATTTTTAATAATTTGAATAAGAAGAGAGGCATCAACTTCAATCCAGATAAAATTAAAATCTAAATTACAGCAAATTTGAAGACCAAGAAGCAGCGCATGAATTTCAGCCTTAAGGGCATTACTGCAATGAATAGGTGCAGCAAAAGTAGCCAATACATTACCATTATTGTCCCTAATAATACCACCAGCACCAGCCCCATTCGGCCCAAGTGAACCATCAGTATTAAGCTTCACATACGGAGGTTTCGGTTTGATCCATTTAACCATTCTATCCACACATGTATTAGAAATAGTAGGGAAATTAATACCTAACAATTTAGCCAGATGGATGCAATTACTGAAATGTTTTTTGGAGATGAGCTTGTGAGAATGCATTTGATTGATCTTATACTTCACATTAGAAACAATAGCCATAGCATCCATACGAATAGCATTATGCTTGGCCTCATTCCGAGATTTCCAAATGAACCAAACAATGAGAATAGGAATAAGATTAAAAATATGACCTTTAGAAACATGAAACCAATTTTTGCTAACAGACATAAAATCATTATTAATAGTATAAGAAGGTTTATTAGCAATGTTACCAAAATAAGACCAAACCGTTTGAGCAATGGGACTAGAAATAAAGATGTGATTAATGGTTTCAATATCGGAACAACATTGGCATTTAGAGGACAGTTGAAAACCTTTCATCTGGAGCCTAACGTCCACCGGAATATAGCCTTTAAGACATCTCCAATATAAAATAGAATACGATAAGGGAAAATTAATACGCCAGATAGACGAATAAACAATCGACTTATCCTTATTAATTCTAAAGGAATTCCAAGCTTCCTTTAAAGTAAAGTTACCCGAAGCAGACATAGAGAATAAAATAATATCCTTCTCATGAAGCTGAAGAGGGATCTCTAAAATAGAATTAACAATGAAAGGAGGAACCACCTCATTCAGCTTGTTGACATCCCAACAACCATTATGCAAGAAGTAAGAAACTTTGATATTGCTAACGGAGGTAGTATTAAGTAAAAAATCAATAGAAGAATGACCAATCCAATTATCTTGCCAAAAATAAATATCACCTTTGCCAAGCCCCCATTGAATGCAATTTTCAGCTTCCCACTTAATATTGCAAAGTCTTTTCCACACAAAAGAATCAGTACTTCTAGGAGAACAAACAGTAGGATGAATATTATTGCAATATTTGATATTCATAAAACGAGCCCAAAGACTAAAATTAGATCTAAAAGAAAACCAAAGTTTGAAAGAAAAAGCTTTGGACGAATCCATTAAAGACTTGCAGCCAAGCCCACCTTCAGAAAGAGTGCCACAATTTTTATCCCAAGAGGACCAATGAATGCCTTTATTATTAAAAGTAGAACCCCAAAAAAACTTGTTAAAAATTCTTTCAAGTTTGGAACAAACAGAAATAGAGGGCAATAAAGTATGAAAAAGGTAAACAGGCATAGAGTTTAAAACAGATTTTATCAGAGTCAGTCTGCCACCATAAGATAAAAAGTTAGAAGACCAATTGTTCATCTTTTTCTCAATCTTAGTAAAAATATTATCAAACAGAAAGCTTCTCTTCTTACCTTTGTAGATAGGAGTGCCAAGATAAGTAATGGGTAAAGCTTTAGGAACAAAACCACATAATCTTTGAATGCTATGAATTTTAGATTGATTTATGGATTTGCTAACAATAAAAGTACTTTTCTCTTTATTAATAGATAACCCATTATAGTTATGGAATTTAAAAAGGAAATCTAATAAAAGAGAAATGTTGTTAATAGAACCATTGGTGAATAAAATGAAATCATCCGCAAAACTCAAATGAGATATAGGGAAACCTCTAATAGTACGAAAGTTTAATCTAGGATTTCTTAAAAATAAATCATTTAACCCCCTAGAAAGATATTCCATAGCAATGATGAAAAGAGCAGGAGACATAGTGTCACCTTGACGAATGCCCTTGACAGAATTGAAAAAACCATTATGCTTGCCATTAATAATAACAGAGAAAAAACAGTTTTCAATACTATTTTTAATAATAGATATAAATGAATTGCCAAACCCGAACATAGAAAGCACTTTGTAAAGGAAATGCCAATTAAGATTATCATAGGCCTTAGAGATATCAAGCTTAAAAATAACATTACCACCTTTACTTTTCACATTAATGTCATGAGTAATCTCTTGAGCCAACAAAATATTATCAAAAATACTACGGCCTTTGACATAACCAGTTTGATTCAAAGATATAATTTTGGGTAAGATGTTAATAAGTCTATTAGCAATGATTTTAGAATTCAACTTATTAAGAAAAGTACATAAGCTAATGGGTCTAAAGTCATGCCAATGATTAGGGCCATCAATTTTAGGAATAAGAACAATATAAGTAGAAGAAAAGAATTTCGGGTAGGGTTTACCAGCAAAGAAATCTTTCACAGCATTAATCACATCCTCTTTAATCGTCTCCCAATTATCTTGAAAGAATTTAGTAGTGAAACCATCAGGGCCCGCAACAGCATTGCTGTTAAGATTCTTGATTACATTCAAAATCTCCTCATCAGAAGGAGTATGACACAGCAACATATTATCCTCCTCACTAATAAGCTTTGGAATAATGGTAGAGTTAGTTAGAGGAATACAAGTAGTAGAGCTGGTAAAAATATTCTTGAAATACTCAACACCAGAATTACAAATCTCCTCATCAGAATTAAGAACAGAACCATCAATATCAATAATCTTGTGAATAAAGCTTTTAGATTTCTTTTTGTTAGCTAAAGCATGAAAAAATTTAGTGTTTCTATCACCTTCCACCATAAATTTAGCATTGGATTTTTGATGCCAATAACACTCTTCTTGACATTGAAGTAAAAGAAGAGATTCTTTAGCTTGATCCAAATTGGTTAAATTATCAGAAATAGGATTGGTTTGGAAAAGCTTTTCCATATCAATAACATTAGCTTCAGCCGTTTTAATATTAGAGAATAAATTTTTAAAAACACATTTATTCCACCACCTTAAGCACTGCTTTAATCTAGAAAGTTTAGAACAAAGTCTAACCATGCCAGTAACACTGTTATCAGGATAAACAGGAGCATTCCAATTAGCAGATAGAATACTAGAGAAATCATTATGCAACATCCACATATTTTGAAATCTGAAAGATAAAGCATTAAGCTGCAAATTAGTCTTAACATTTAAAAGCAAAGGAGAGTGGTCAGAAAGAGTTCTGCTAAGATGTTCAACACTAGAGAAAGGAAAGTCAACAATCCAATTATCATTAAAAAGAAATCTATCTAATCTTTGCCAAAGATTAGCTCTGTACCATGTAAAAGGACAACCAAAATAACCAATATCATTAAGATTGCAATCACTAATCATAGAGTTGAAATCATCCATGGAATTGACATTAGCAGCATTACCACCCAGTCTTTCAGCGGAGTTAGAAATGATATTAAAATCACCTCCAATGCACCAAGGGCCGTTAATAATCGAAGCAAATTGTCTAAGCTGGTACCAAAGAGGTAAACGATTACTTTTAGTGCAAGCAGCATAAACAAAAGATGCATAACAATTAATATTGAAAATCGAGATAATACAGTGGCAAACTTGAGGAAAATCCTCAATAACTTCTAAAGAAATGGTATTATTCCAAAAAATCCAAATTTTATTGGAGCAATTAGCATAGCAATTGGAAAAACCGAGGGATTTGGCAGAAATATCAATTTTGATATTGTTAATCAAAGGCTCAATCAAAACTAGAAGCTGAGTGTTGTGAATTCTACACAAATTACGCACACGAAGTTTAGATTCTTTACCACCAATACCTCTAACGTTCCATAAAAGGGCTTTAATCATTGCAAACCTTAGATGAAGTTTGAGCTCTAGTTGATCTGGGAGTGGGTGGTAAACTTTGTTTGGCTTGCTTACCCTTCTTTCTCGAAACCTGTTTAAAATTCTCTTCATGCTGACAGTTAGAATTAACATTGGTATCATATGAACCATCATTTGAAATATCATTCGAAACATTATTGCCAAGATTAGCACTAGGTAGAGGACTGTCAGAAGGAGGAGGGATGAACTCACCATCTTCATAATCCTTAATGTTACCACTATTAGAAATGGGACATTGCTCATCTAAAGCCACATCAGCAAGACAATTATTTAAAGGAGCAACATTTTCCATGTCATTGAACATAGAAGCAATAGATATGAAAAGATTCGGCTCCTCTATACCTTCACTATTGTTCACAATAGAGTTAGTAGCAGCAACATCCCTATCAACAGTATTATCTAAAACAACATTCTTATCTAACAAAATAGGATTAACAAGAGGCACAGCAATGCTTAAACTATTTTCCATGGGATTACCATCATTAATATCAAAATTATGCCCATTGGATTGCGGTTCCACCGTATTCTCAATATGCTCGATCGCAACCTTGCTATTAACAGGTACATAAATTTTTTGAGAATCAGCAGAGCCTGGCTTTCCTTTAGACATAACTTTATCTTTTTTAAGTTCAGGATGTAGAATAAAACAATCCTTTTGAGCGTGACCATGCATTTTACAATGAGGGCAGAAATCAGGGACATTATCAAACTCAACTTTTTGCATATATCCAAAAGCTTTAGATCCAACCCATATTTCTTTAGGATGATTTTTAGAAATGTCAATTTCCACAAGTATTCGAGCAACAGAAGGTCTAGTACGAGAAGCAGTAGCTTGATCCGTTTGCAACGGTCTACCAAAAATTAAACCTAACGCATGCAACACTTGCTGATTAAAAAAATGCAAACGCAAATTCGGGAAGGATATCCAAACAGGAACAATGGGGGATTCCTCTTTAATATCGAAAAAAGGAGTCCATTTCAAAATACGCATTTGACAGTTGTGAATGAAATACGATCTTCTTGCAAAAATACGACTATAATCCAGATCATTTGAGAGTTGAATAGCCACATGCCTCGGGTCCAGTAAACCCACAGAGTAAAAACCCGAGAGTTTAAGAGACGAGAAAAACTGACGAATAGCATCAAGATTAGGTCTGCGAAGACCAAACTTACCAACCAAAGTAAACTTGAAAGGAGAAGCAAGCTTCAGGACTTCTTCATCCGACAATAAAATCGCAGGAACACCATTAAAAGTAGACTGAGTTAGGGAAGGAAGATCATCACCTGCAAAAGTTTTGCCAGCAAGAACCTCTTTGAAAGAACGAGATCTAGTCGGAGATTTAGGAGAGTCATCAACAAGATTGAAAAAACCTTTATTCAACTGCGTCACCGGCTCAGAAACTCTTCCCCAAGAGGAGGAAGAAACATTTCCAGCCATCCAAGCAGCCCAGAAGGGGCCGAAGCAAAGAAAGCGAGGCCAAGGCCAGTAGATCGCACGAAGAAATCACCGAAATCTGCGAAAAACACGGAACGAAACGACGGAGGCGGAAGAAACCCTAAATCGCCAGAGCGGCTAGGGCTTTGATTTGATAATGAAAATTTCACTATTTTTTGTAATCATTGTAGAATGCATGGTCATAGTGTCATGGAATGTTTTATTTTGCATCCACAGCTTCGCAAACGAGATGTTTCTGATAAAGAAGCCAAAGGAAAAAATATAGTTGGCTCACCCATTCCTCTTGTGAAGAAAAATAATGTGCAGGTATCTGAGGTGGAAAGGGAGAGTAAACAGGAATTGGCGGCTCCATACCATGAGCAAATCCATCTTATTGATGATGGTAGAGTTATGGATGCTGATCCTGCAGAATTATGTAAAGGAACTCATGATGATATCATGAAGTGTCCTTTTACCAAGGGAGTTGATGAAACCTCTAACCCGTCCTTTATTATAAATCAATGCCATAATCCTCCTGTTTGTAATGGCTGTCATTTATTCTGAGAAAAATAATACTTTATCTTCTTTGCAATTTCCTTGCCCTACAGATAAAAACTTGTCCAAATTTGACTTAAATTTGATCCATGTTGAATGTGTAAATCAAACCATTTCTTACTCTTTATCAGATGAGCAGGAAAATGTGGCAGAGGGATAAGACTTGGAAGATGGAGAGCTTGCTCAGGATGTCAGGGAGGAAGGCATTTTTACTCAAGATAATGATTTCAGTAATGGTAGTAAGGATCCCCATACTTTACATCAACATGGCAATAACTCTAGTGCTTGTGAGAATACTGATGTTATGGCTAAAAGCTTTTCTAAAGATGATAGCATGTTAGATAATGCTAATGGGTTTAACAAAGTTCAAGGTAGGAAGAATAGGAAAAATAGAAATATTATTTTACAATCTCCTAGGAGCACCCACTCTCAAACTAGTCATTTACTTTTTTATGATTAAGTCTATTATTTGGAATGTTAGGGGTATAGGTTGCCCTTCTTCTAGAATGAAGGTTAAGAATTTGTGTCGTGTCCATAATGTGTTTATTTTAGTTTTACTTTAGCCTTTTATTTCTTCTGTTAAATTGGATAATACTGCTAGGTTCTTGGGTTTTAAGAATGTTGTTACTAATTCTTCTAATAAAATTTGGGTGTTTTGGAAGGATCCTATTTGTTATTGATTTTATTTGGGATTTTACTCAAGTTCTTCATTACAATATTGAGTTTTTGTAATTTAAATTCTATGCTTCCTTTGTTTATGCTACTTCTTCTCATATTAGTAGAAAGGCTCTTTGGGAGCAACTTATTAATTTCCATAATTTAATTAATTGGTCCTGGTTAGTTGGTGGTGATTTTAACACTATTTTCGCTCCCTCTGAAAGACTTAGGGGTTCTAATCCTGTTTATCAATCTATGGAGGATTATAATAACATGATTTTGGATTACAACTTAGTTGACATTGGTTATACTGGTAATAATTTTACTTGGAATCATGGTAATTTATGGCAAAGTTTGGATCGTGTGCTTTTTAATGATAGTCGATTAAATCTTTTAACTCCACCTCTGTTGAACACCTCAGTAGAACCTTATCTGATCACTCTCCTATTCTTATTGGCATTATGATGAGGCATGATAGTCCTACCCCTAACTTTAGATTTCAAAACATGTGGTTACATTTTTTTTGAGAAAATGCAAAGAGAAAATTTTTTATTAAAGCAACTAAGTACAAATAAATTCCTTCTTCAACAAATGAAGAAAAGAAGGAGGAATCCTACTATCGTTCAGATCCTTCCAAAAAGAAATCTGAACATAGAGCATAGTTAGCACAAACATAAGCTAACTTATTACAATCTCTTCTAGCAAAAGAAAAAATAACTTGCTTAAAATCTTTAAGAAAATCTAAATCCTTTGGATTTAGATATTCTTCTGAAATAGAATTACTCTGAAGAGCCCGTTGAAAGAGAAGAATAACATTGTGATTATCACCTTCAATCATAAAACCTTTAGCATCAAGCATCCAATCTTGAACATACCTTCTTAAGGAGAGAATATAAAGTATTTCAACTTGAGCAATATCCCAGTGATTGAGGTTGAAACCAAATGCTCCATAAAATCTTCCCTTGTCATCTCTGAAAACACCTCCTATTCCGGCTAAATTGTTACTGAATAAAGAAGCATTGGCATTGCATTTAATCCAGCCAGGAGTTGGAGGAAGCCAAGTTGTCTTACCTAGCACTATGTGCTAATTAGCTTCCCAATTTTCCCATATTGGACTGTTATGGAATGATCCAAATGCATATTCTAATGCATTAGGTGCTAAGAAAGAACAGCTGCCTTCATTGTCACCATGAATTATTTTGTTTCTGCTTTTCCAACAGCAAAAAATCACCGAACAATATAAGTTCCCAATGATAGGATTCTGTACCGAGAGCTTCAGTAACTCATTCAAACATTCATCCAAAGAATTAAAAGCAAGCAAACAAAAATTCTAATTTTCCAGCTTACCGCATACTTTTTTGATAATTCCACATTTCACAGCTATGTGTTCAGAGTCTTCCATGCCTGGACATAATCTAGGACATCCATTATCTTCAATTATACCTCTATGATGAAGAAAACATTTAGAAGATAAAGCATTAATACAAAGACGCCACCAAAACAATTCAACTTGAGGTCTTAGTTTAAGATTCTTAGTCCAGCTCCAGTTTAAGCTTTCCGTATCATGTTCTCTTGTTTTTTCATAGGCTAAAGCAACAACTGATTTTCCCGAGCATTTGGTAATAAATTCCATACAGTCACTATCAATATTAGAAAAGATAGGAACATGACTGATTAAGTAAATAAGTTGCAAACAAAAGTATTTCTTTAGGCAGTCAACATTCCATTCTCCATTTCGGATAAATGCTGAAAGATTATAGCAATGTTGATCTATAATAGATGTAAAAGTAGGCCACTTATTTAAGCATTTATCCATAAGCCATACATCATTCATGGTATTCACATCTTGTCTGTTACAAATCTTCCATCTCAAAAGAGGGTATAAGAATTTTGCTCCATTCAAAATAATTTTCCAGGTAGAAGAGGAATTGCATCTATTTCCACCTTCCCAAAGATCATTCCCATATATGGCAGTTAACGTCTTGTTTAGTAAAGATGATGGATTTGAAATAAAATTGAGTGCCAATTTGGCTCTTAATGGACCAATTCTTTCGAGCACCGACTGAACCCCTCTACCTCCTTTGCTTTTCGGTTTGCACATTACATCCCAAGCTACAAAATGAATACCAAAACTCCCATCTCTTTTATTCCATAAAAAATTTCTACACATCTTATCTATCTCTTTTAAAATCCTGAAAGGAACAAGAGATAGAGTAGATACAAAAATAGGCAAAGAAAGAAAAGAAGCATTTAACATAACTATTTTTCCAGCTAAAGAAATAAACTTATTTCCCCACATATTCAGTTTAGCAACAGCTTTGTCAATTAAATAATTGAAGTCTTATTTGACAAGTCTTCTTAATAAAATCTTAGTACTAAGAAAATCTAGCTCCTTGACAACTTTAAAGTTTAGCAATCTGGATAAATTTTTGACCGAACTTTTGGAAATGGATTTACTAAAAAGCAAAGAGGACTTGCCTGCATTCACCACTTGCCCAGTCCACTTACAGTAATTCTTCAAGATTGTAGTTATAATCTTCAAGCTAATTTTATTAGCCTCTAAAAAGATGATTATATCATCTGCCAACATAAGGTGAGAGATCAAAGGAGCATTTGGAGAAATTTTCATATCAATACTACCTCCTTTTCTTGAGAATTCTTCAGATAGTAGTTGGGAGCACATGATGAAGAGGTAAGGAGAAAGTGGACATCCTTGTCTAAATCCACATTTGGATTCAATCCAATTTGAGTATTTTCCATGGATCAATATAGAAAAATTTGGATTCATAACACATTCCATAATTAGAAATGAAAATTTTGATGGAAATCCAAACCAATGAAGCACTTGATTGAGAGTAGGCCAGCACATGCTATCATATGCTTGTTCCATATCAACTTTAATAGAAACAAAACCCTTTTTAGATTTGGAAAATCTAAATTTGTGAAATAGTTCTTGAGCAAGAAGAATTTGATCCGACATAAGTCTCCCTTTTACAAAAGCATATTGAACCTCTGAAATAATCTTGGGAAATAAATTACCCATTCTATTTAATAACATGCTAGCCACAATTTTATAGATTGTATTACAAAGAATAATGGGCCTGTAATTAGAAGGTAATAGAGGATTTTTTACCTTAGAAATGAGCACTACATTAGTTTCTTTCCAATCCATGCACATAGAACCTATTTTGAAGAAAAATTAATGGCATTCCACATATCATTATGAATAATATGCCAATAAGCTTTTATAAAGGAATAAGTAATTCCATCTCTTCCCGCGGCTTTATTCGAACCCAGCTTCTTGACAACTACTTCCAATTCTTCTTTAGAAAAATCTCTGTCTAGTATTATAAAATCTGCAGCATCAAAGGCTTTTGAACATGGGGGCCAATCATCCAAGGAGCATATTCTACTTCTCCATTTGTTTTTGAAGAAATTCAAAAACACCTCAGTAATTTCTACCTGATTTTCAATCAGCAAACCCGCATCATTTTTAATATGGTTGATCCAATTAATATTTTTCCTTGCTATTGCAAAAGCATGAAAAATTTTTGAATTACTATCACCATCTTTGAGTCAATGCATTTTGGATCTTTGTTTCCACCTGGTGCATAAACGTCCAAGCGTTGCATTCAACTCCCGAACCTTAGATCTCAACAGATCAATTTTCTGATCAGAAATACCTCATGCAGATGATTCTTCTTCTTGGAGCTCCAAAATATCCTTCTTTAAACTAATTTTCAGCTTAGTCAAGCTTCTTTGTTTCGCTTTATTCCAAAAAAATAGAGCTTTTAAGGAATGCCTAAATTTAATATTCAAAATAGTGTCTGCATTTCCTCTTGATGGTTTATTCCAAGCAAAGCAAATCACAGAGTGAGAACTTGGATATGATAACCAAGTGTCTTCAAACCTTAGATTACAGTTTTTATGAGCAATAGGAGAAGATATCCATAACATAACAGGACAATAATCTGATGCAATAAGGGCTAGATGTTTTACCACCGCAACTTTCAGAAGATTTAAATCTGTGCAGTTAAGAATGCATCGATCTAATCTTTCTAAGATACGTGCCTTACCAGATTTATTATTACACCACGTAAAATTGGGACCAATAAATCTAGTGTCATGAAAATCACAATCTCTCATGAACAAAAGCATGTCTTGAGCTCCTTGTGACAAAAAAATTTTTTTACCTCCTTTTTTTTTCATCTTGAGATAAAATGCAATTGAAGTCTCCTCCCATGACCATTGGAAGTTTAGACGATTTAAATTTCTCCAATTTGTTCCAAAGGAATCTTCTCTCAGAACTATCAGTGCTCCCATAGATTGTGGCTATGATCCAAGAGGTTTTGTTTGCAATGTTCAATTCTCCCACTAATGGCTGATTAGAAGTTTCCATAACAAAAAAACAGGCCAAATCTGACCTCCAACATATTATAATGCCACCAGATAAACCACTAGCTAGAAATAAATAGAAATCCCACATGTCTCCTATAAATCTCTTAAACTCCAAAGAATCTATAGAATAAATTTTAGTCTCAAGAAGACCAACAAAAATTGCATCATTTTCCTTTACAATTTCCTTCAAATATCAGGAGGCCTCAGCTTTTCTAGCCCCCCTACAATTCCAGAATATAAATGAGCTCATTTTGGATTAGAAGTGGGTTAAGACCCACTACCTTTCCTTTTGATCAACTCACTTTTCCTGGATTTTGAAGGTAAACTAACATTACCCAATGATTTCAATTCTTTTTGAAGTTTAAATTTGATCACATTAATAGCTAGAATCCTTGCTGTGACTGGAGTAGTAGATAATTCATTGCCATCTTCAATAATCTCCCCATATTTTTCAATCTTAACACCCGTGTCTACAATAAACACAGGTTTTTGAGAGGTAACTGATTGTTTGGTATTATTCATAAAATTGAATGAATCTGGACTCTCGGTAGACTTGATTCCTGAATTATCTATTATAATTTCCAATTCCAGCTATCTTTCTTCATTATCAATCAAAGACTTTGCTTTAGTAGAAATCTCAATTTCCTCTTCATTCACATTTTGAAGTAAGGAGAAACAAACATGTGGTTAATTGATGACTCCTTTTTGAACATGGTCCAGGATAATTGGCATGCTCCCTTTCACCCTGATAACTCTATTTTGGGTATGAACAGACTGTGGTTCAAACTTAAAAGGCTTAAGCATAAAATTAATTGGTGGAATAGAAATATTTTAAAAAATGTTTTCACTAATATCCTTATTGCTGAGGATAAAGTTAATACTATTGAGCAGAATTGCCAGTTGTTTCCTTCTGATGATAATTTCATATTGCTTCAAGATGTCAAAGATTTCCTTTTTAAATTGCAAGCTCAGGAGGAAGATTTTTGGAAACAAAAGCTACTTCCAGGCACTTATTGAAGGAGATAATAACACTAAGTATTTTCATGCCTTGGTAAAGAGCAATTGTGTTAGAAATTACATTTGTAAAATTTCTCTTTTGATGGTTCCCAAACTGAGGATGCTGAGAAAATAGCTAATTTTTACGTTGAGCATTTTCATAATTTATTTAACAACAATTTTTTTTCCTCCTCCTATTATTAACCCTAGTGTTATTTCTAATATCATTACTCAGGATGATAATGTTAGTCTCATTAACCTTCCTACTTTAGAGGAAATTAAAGAGTTTGTCAATGATATGAATTCTGACTCTATGGCTGGGCCGGATGATTTCACCACTAAGTTTTTTTAGAAGGCTTAGAATATTTTTAGTAATGATATTTATGACGATGTTTTAGATTTCTTTTTTGGCAATACTATTCCTATGTTTTTTTCTTCCACTACTATTGTGCTCATTCCTAAAAAAGAATGCTATTAGTAATTGGAATGATCTGAGGGAAATCAGTCTTTGTACCTTTTTTAGTAAGTTGATTTCTAAAATCCTTATGAATCGGTTATCTCCTCTCCTTCCTAAAATTATTTCTCCTAACCAAATGGGTTTTGTCAAGGGGCAGACTATTTTTGATAACATTCTTCTTGCCCAAGAGTTTATGCATGACCTTGATGTTAGGGTGAGAGGGGTAAACGTCATTTTGAAATTAGATATCGCCAAAGCCCATGAAAACATTAGCTAGAACTTCCTTTACAACATTTTGCATTTGTTTGGTTTTAATTTAGTTTTTAGTAATCTTATCAAAAAGTTCATTGAAGGATCCTTCTTTACAATTATTGTTAATGGCAAAAGCAATGATTTTTTCAAATATTCTCATGGTTTAAGACAGGGTGATTCTATCTCTCCTACCCTTTTTATTATTGCTGCTAAGTACTTATCTAGAGGCATTGCCAATCTATTTGAAAAACACCCTAACCTTTATTTTAGAACTATGAGAGGCATTCCTATCTCACATTTATGTTTTGCTGATGATGTTATTATTTTTACCAATGCTTCATTAAATAGGAATAATATGATTATGAGATCTCTTCATAATTTTGATCTATCAAGTGGGCTTTCTCTTAACAATAGTAAGAGTTGTTTCATTGCATCCAACAAAGTGCCTCAAGATTATATCATTGCTATAAAAGGCCTTACTGGGTTTGTCCAAGGTTGTTTGCCTATTAAGTATTTAGGTGTTCCTCTTTACAAAGGTAGAAAGAAAACTTTTCTTTTTTATGATTTGTTTACTTCTGTGCATAATAAGCTTAATTCTTGGAATTCTAACTTTATTAGTTTTGGCGGTAGATTGACCCTTATTAAAAGTGTTCTTTGTTCCCTTTCTGTCTATATCTTCCAAACTTTATATCCTACTCGGACGGTTTGTAAAAGACTTGAAAAATTGTTAAATAAAATTTTTTGGATGGGTACTAATAATAGCTCCAAAATTATTGTGTCTTCTTGGAGTAACTGTTGTGGTGTTTTGGAGGAGGGTGTCTTGGGTTATAAAAATATGCATGACTTATCCTATGCATTTGCTTTCAAACTATGTTATAACTTTCGTGCTAAACATAGTCTTTAGGCCATGTTCATGTATGCTAAGTGTTGTGTTGATAAGCATCCTACTATGTGCTTCTACAATAAAGGTGATTCTAAAGTTTGGCAAATACTTTATAATATTAAATGGGTTGCTGAGCCTCATATTCAATGGGGTCTTGGTGGTGCTAACATTTTCTTTTGGCAGTGAGTGAGTGAGTGAGAGAGGTGGAGAGAGTGAGATGGAGAAGGAGAGAGTGAGTGTGTGTGTGTGTGTGAGAGAGAGAGAGAGAGAGAAAGAGAGAGAGAGGGGAGTAGTCTGAGAATGAGAGAAAGAGAGAGA
>CM039720.1:12622816-12632816 GCA_022539455.1 Dendrobium nobile | reverse complement strand
TTTACAAAGTATCTCATTCTGAATTTGATTTGAAGTCTTTGTAGTCTGGAGTTTATTTTTCCTGAAATGTTAGTACACACAAGAGCAAATACAAATCTTCTAAAATTGTTAGGAGATAACTACACATTTGAACAATAATGTTTGGAATCATCAAAACTACATAAGTTACAAAAATGTAAAGCATGCAAATAGCAACTATTTTAACAATCTCCCCCTTTTTGATGATGGCAAAACAATTATTGTTTGTATGGTTTCAATTTTAACAAATCTCTTAAACTCCCCCTGAATTGATGAATACATGAAAATAAGGAGGCATTTTGAAGCAAAGAACAATATTTTTGTTTTTCAAAAATTTTTTTTGACAAAATCAAAATGCAAACTAAATAATTAAAACAAAACAAAACATACAAACACAATAATAAAACAACACAAAACATACAAACATAATAATAACAAAAACATACAAACAAAATAATTTCTCCCCCTTTTTGATAACAACAAAAAGTGAAGAAGAAATAGACGAGAAATGTAAGTAATGATATGAAATTCATTTGAAAAATTAATCTAAATGGTGATTGACATAAGGTATGCAATCTAAAACTAATAACATTAGGTAAATCATAGAAATTCATAAAATTTAAGAAGTGATATAACATTGTAAGTAAGAAGAATTTGTCAAAAACATGATTCAATTTAGACATTTGAATATAGAAAATCATTACAAGAGAGATGAATAAAAATTATATATTTCAAAGTTCAATAGAATATAAATGAACATAAGATCAATTTGAATTAAGAGATTGAAAGAATTTGGAAAGAAGAGAATTACTACAAGTGGCGCTTTGCGCATCTTTTTCTAATTTTTAGCACATTTTTGTGCATCTTTTGACATTGGGCTAATTTTGTGCCTCTTTTACATATTTGCGAACCTTTGCGCATTTCTTTTGATTTTTGTACTTTTTATACAATTTTCAAGAGTAATTGAAACCAATTCTTTCTAAAATCAATAATATAAAATTTCAAATATTTCTAAGTGCATAAATATCACTTGAGCAAAGAAATACAAAATAAATAAACTTCTAAATTGCAATAATAATATTAACTTTTATGTAGTCTAAATGAATAGACATGAATTTAAAAATTCTAATTAAAACAAGTTATAAACAAAGTTTAAATTTAGAAAGACTAGATTTTCTATTGTAATTAATCTCAAATCACAATCTAATTTAAGCACAATTAAGATTAAATAAGACTAATGAAATTCATAATAATTAAGCACATTCCAAAAACAAACCAAATTTAAATCAACTACGATATATTTTGATATTAATAAGAAAGATTACATGATCATTTCATAATATCAAAACAATAATAAAAACAACAAACATAAACAAACATAACTAAGACAAATACAAAAATAAACACTAACACAACTAAACATTTAGAACAAAACATAAGTACAACAAACACAAAGGATTTCACCTCTCATTCTCTATTCTTCTGGAGGAGGAGGAGGAGGAATGCCACCAAAAAGGTTGAAGTAGGAGGCCATCAACATAACATTGGTATTGATTTCATGTACTTCATTTGTAATGCTACCAATGTCCTGTTGTTGTTGCATAAGTTGAGCATCAAGTTGATCAAATCTTTGATCAACATGAGTCTCAAGTCTATCAAATTTTTCAATCAAATTCTGATAATCTGACTGAGGTGCAGAAGTTTGCTCTCCTTCTTCTTCTTCTGAAGCACTAGTATGTGCTTTTCCTTTTTCCTCCTTGAAAAGCAATCTGAAGGAAGCATCATTATAGTATACTGGTTCTTTGTATTCATCATCAGGATGCACTAAGTTGTATTTCTTTTCCAAAATGTATGTAACTAAGTGTCCTAATGAGATGTTCCTTTTTCTCTTCTGTTCTGCATGTCCTATTTCTGAAAGCCCATAGAGATGATCTATGATAAGTTGGGCTTCGTCAACAGGATGACATTCTATAATCAAAAAGGTTAGAACAGAAAGGAGAGGGGTAATATTAATCCTATCACCAGCTTTAGGAATGATTGAAGATCGAAGGATATGCTGGATGATTCGGGCATTTTTGGTTATACCGGAGACTCTAGCGACATGATAGTTAAGACTACTTTGTCTAATTACCCTATTGACATCATACCATTTGAAAGTGGTTTCTGTCATTAAGGTGTGGGCTCTATATCCTTCAGTTCTTAAGTTCAAAAAGGCACCAATGTCGTGCTTGGTGATTTCAACTTTTTGCTTGAAAACATAAGAACTTATGGAGGAGTGGTCGGAATTAAAACTCATGTTGGCTAGGAAATAGTGAAAGGTTTGTTTATTGTAAAAGTGGACGAGAGAAAGAATGAATTGAAACTGGGTAGAGGCAAAAAGGTGCATTACCTTAAAGTGTATCTCGCTTTGAATTAAAATGCGAGAGGGAGTTATTTTGGCAGGGCAAAATGTGGAAAGGATTCCTCATTTTCTTTGGGAAGGAAGTTTTTAGAGGCATTCCTGTGGGATTTCTTTACCAACACCTTTTGTCTGTTGCTTGAGGAGGCCATTGTCGATTTGAAGTTGAAAGGGATTGAAAGTGAAGTTTGGAAGTGTGATTGTTAAGTTAGAAAGCCTTCATATTTAAAGAAAACGATACGTTCGTCCTGGACGAAAACAGTTCGTCCTGGATGAAAATCATCGTTCGTCTGGACGAAAATATTTCGTACAGACGATCAAATTTGTCCAAAATGTAACGGCTTTTCGTAATCAACACAATTTACGATACGTCCCTTCGTATAGACTTTTGACTTGACCGATCATACAGACGAAAAAATTTCGTACAGACGATCAAAATTTAATTCGTTTTAATGTCAGTTGAAAATCATCCCCTACAACGAAACGACGTCTGTTCGTTTGGACGAACAAAAGTTCGTACGGACGAACTTCACATTTAAAACTGCCTTATCCACTCAACCGCTGCATTCAATCGTCCCGACGTTTGAGAGAAAAAAAAATTTCGCCCTGGACGATTATAATATCGTACAGACGAACTTCATTAAAACTGCTCTCAAAACGGTTAAAATTCGCGTAAACTGAATTTTCCACACATCGTCCAGTACGAAAACAATTCATCCCGGACGATTTCTACTAAATTTTGAATTTTTGAATTTTAATTGAAGAAAATCAAACAAAACATTTAAAACACAGAAAACAAAGACAAACCATAGACTCTAAAATAAACTCATTCAAAACACTAAAAAAAATCACAAAAATCAAAACAAAAATCAAAGACAAATAACTAAGAAAACATAAATATCAATGTTGCAAAAAATATTTTTATTTAAGCATTCAAATCAATAACACTAAGCCTTGTTCTTAATGTACTGAAGGTATCAAAGGCTAAAGGTTTTGTAAAAATGTCTGCAAGTTGATTTTCAGTTGAAACATGTGTGAGTTCAATTTCTCTTTTGGATACATGATCCCTTATGAAATGATGCCTTATATCAATGTGTTTGGTTCTAGAATGTTGAATAGGATTTTTGGAAATGCAAATAGCACTAGTATTGTCACAATAAATTGGAATAGTGCCTATAGTTAATCCTAAATCAATCAACTGTTATTTTAACCAAAGTACTTGTGCCACACAACTTCCTAATGCAATGTATTCTGCTTCTGCAGTAGATAGGGCTACTAAATTTTGTTTTCTACTGGACCAAGAAACTAATGAATTTCCAATGAATTGACATGTTCCAGAAGTGCTTTTCCTATCCACTCTACAGCCTGTAAAGTCAGAATCTGAATAACCAACAATTTCAAATGAAGAACTAAACTTAAGATACCAAATTCCTAAGTTTTGAGTTCCTAGCAAGTATCTTAAAATCCTTTTCACTGCTGTCAAATGTGATTCTTTTGGATCTGATTGAAATCTAGCACATAAGCAAACACTGAACATTATATCTGGTCGGCTAGCAGTCAGTAAAGCAAAGATCCAATAATCCCTCTATATTTCTTTTGATCAACAGATTTTCCCTTAAGGTCCTTATCCAACTGAACTGAGAAACTCATTGGTGTACTAACAGGTTTAGCATTGTCCATTTCATATTTCTTGAGGATGTCCTTAATATATTTAGTTTGACTAAGAATTGTCTCTTCCTCAAGTTGCTTGATGCTAAAACCTAGAAAGTAATTTAAATCTCCCATTAGACTCAATTCAAATTCACTACTCATTGTATTAGAAAAATCATCACAAAGATTTTTATTTGAAGATCCAAATATGATATCATCCACATAAATTTGAACAATGAATATTTCCTTTCCAAATTTCTTTAAGAAGAGAGTTGTATCCACACTTCCTTTTTCAAAAGATCTTTCAAGTAGGAAGGTGCTCAATCTCTCATACCAAGCCCTAGGTGCCTGTTTTAATCCATATAATACCTTCTTTAATTTAAACACATAATTTGAGTATTTTGAATTTTCAAATCCTGGAGGTTATTCTACAAAAACATCTTCTTCAATAACCCCATTCAAAAAGGCACTTTTGACATCCATTTGAAACAATTTAAAACCTTTAAAACAGGCAAAGGCAAGTAAAACCCTAATTGCTTCAAGTCTTGCAACAGGGGCAAAGGTCTCCTCAAAATCAATTCCTTCAATTTGATTATACCCCTTAGCAACTAATCTAGCCTTATTTCTAATGACTACTCCTGAGTCATTCATTTTATTTTTGAACACCCACTTGGTTCCAACAACACTTTGATCTTTTGGCATTGTAGTTAATTTTCAAATTTTATTTCTTACAAATTGATTTAACTCTTCTTGCATGGCCAATATCCAAAATTCATCAGAAAGTGCTTGATCAATATTAGTGGGTTCTATTGTTGAAATAAAGGCTGAATGATTGACTTCCTTATTTAATCCACGCCTAGTTCTAACACCCTCACTAGGTTCACCTATAATCAATTCTCTTGGGTGATTTTTAGAAAATCTCAAATCTCTAGGCAAAGGGTTTTCTCTTTCCAAATTTTCTTTCACATTTTCTTCCAAATTTAATCTATCAATCTTTTGGGAGTTTTCCTCAATCTCTTCTTCAATAATATTTGGCTCTTCCAAATTTCCAGATTCATCAAATACAACATGTGTGGTTTCTTCAATGACTAAAGTTCTTTTATTGAATACCCTATAAGATTTTCCAACACTTGAATATCCAACAAAAATTCCTTCATCTGATTTTGGATCAAATTTTTCTAAGGCATATTTTCCATTGTTATGTATGAACACCTTGCAACCAAAAACATGCAAATGTGATAAGTTGGGTGTTCTACCTTTTAGCAACTCATAGGGTATTTTATTTAATTTTGATCTCACATTCACCCTATTCAGAATAAAGCATGCAGTGCTAACCGCCTCAGCCCAAAAATATCTAGGAAGTGAGTATTCTGCCAACATTGCTCGGGCGGCTTCTATTAATGTTCTGTTTTTCCTTTCAACTACCCCGTTTTGTTGAGGGGTTCTAGGTGCAGAAAAATTGTGATCAATCCCTTTTTCTTTACAAAAATTTTCAAATCTTTCATTTTCAAATTCTCCTCCATGATCACTTTGTAAAGATATTATTTCACATCCTAGTTTTCTTTGAATCCAAGTTGAAAAATTTCTGAATTCCTCAAATGATTCACTTTTATGAAAAAGAAATCTAACCCATGTGAATCTTGAGAAATCATCCACTATAACAAATCCATATACCTTCCCTCCTAGACTTACAGTTCCTACTGGTCCAAAAAGATCCATGTGAAGAATTTCCAAAGGTTTACTGGTCCTAAGATCCTTATTGGACTTAAAAGAGGACTTCACTTGTTTTTCTAATTGACATGCATCACAAAGGTGGTCCTTAGTAAAGTCTAGTTTTGGTATACCTCTCACTAAGTTCTTTTGGGTAATTCTCCAAAGGTTTTTCATACTAGAATGACAAAGTCTCATATGCCAAAGCCATGATTCATCAGAAACAGTTTTTAAACAAAAAGCAGTAGGAGATAGAATAGAATTCAAATCTAGCATGTAAACATTATTAACCCTTTTTCCATTTAAGACTTCTTTTCCATTTAGGCTTAATATGCAGCTAGTAGGTAAAAATTTCACATTATAGCCCTTATCACATAGCTGACTTATACTTAACAGATTATGTATTAAGCCTTCAACCAATAACACATTATCTATGAAAAAGTTTTTGAAATTTCCAATCATACCTGATCCAACCACTTTCTTTGTGGTATTATCTCCAAGTGTAACCTTGCCTCCATTCCTGGCTTCTAGCGTTATGAATTTTGCAGTATCTCCAGTCATATACTTTGAACATCCGCTGTCCAGGTACCATATGCTCCCACGAGGTCTTATGTGAGAGCAAACCTGCAAAATTCTCAAATGTTAGACCTGGGAACCCAAACAAGTTTGGGTTCACCTTTTAGCAATTTATAATCAGATGCATGTATGATATGTCTAGGTTTATGCATCTTAGGTCTCCACACCAGATTAGATTTCATCTTCAAAGTACAGGTGTGAGCTATATGTCCCAAAAATCCACAATTATTACATTTAACTTTAGGAAAAGTATTCCTAAGTTTTCTTCCATTTGCTTGTCTTCTAAGGGATTCCATATATTTAGGATAATATTTAGGATTTATAAAATCTTCAATTTTTGGGGGTATCCTATTATCCTCAAGAGCTCTTATTGTCAATTTATAAAATGAATTCATTTCTTCCAAGAGTCTATTTGTATAATTTCTTCGATATGTTTTCCTCTCAGATTCATCCTTAAATTTTTTAAAATCTTTTCAAGATCAGCATAGGATGATTTTAGATTTTCAAAATTCTTATTCAAGTCATCATATTCATCAAGTAGTTTCATGTGGTTGTCATCTATTAATGCATGATCTTTCCTAAGGATTTCATGTTCCTTCTTGAGCTTATCCTATTCTAAACTTAAACTAGCATGCATCTTTTTCATTTTCCTATATGCATCATGCATGTGTTCAGAAACTTCAAACAATTCATCATAGGTTAAGTCACATACCTCTTTTTGATTTGATTGTTCAACATTATCTGCCATCAAATAAAGGTTGGTGACTTCTTCTTCTTTTTCCGTCTCAGATGAGTCTGAAGCTGAGTCCGCCCAGAAAGCTCTTTGAAACTTCTTCTTGCCCTTCTTTACCATAGGTTTCTCCTCCACCTTCTCCTTACCAGGAGTGGCTTTGAGTTTTGGGCAATCAGTCTTGATATGACCTGGTTTCTTGCATTCATAACAAATCACTTCATTAGAAACCTTGCCATTTCTGTTAAACTTACCTCTATTCCATTGCTGGCGTCTCTTCTGCTTCCTCTTTAAAAAGCTTCTGAATTGTCTAGTCATCAGTGCAATATCATCTTTATCCTCAGGTTGTGAGTGTTCACTCTCTGACTCTTCCACTTTTAGTGCTATATTCTTCTCCTTTCGTGGTTCACCTGCATCAATCTTTCTTTGACTTACTCCTTGCTCATAAGCAATGAGTGAACCAAGAAGATTATCAATAGAATAAATGTTTAAATCTTTAGACTCTGTAATTGCAGTAATTTTTGCATCATAAGCAGTAGGTAAACAACGAAGAATTTTATTGACCATTTCAGCATTAGTTAATTCTCTACCAAGTGCATGCAAAGAAGTGACAAATTGTGTGAATCTTGTGTACATGTTAGAAATAGATTCATTAGGTTTCATGCGAAATAATTCATAGTCATGTAACAAGATATTGAGTCTTGATTGCTTAACTTCATTTGTCCCTTCATAAGTTATACAAAGTCTATCCCATATGTCCTTTTCGCTTTTGCAAGTGGAAACCCGCATGTAGTCTTCAGATTTTAAAGCACAAAAGAAACTATTTAAACATTTGTCATTTAATTGTGCTAAGTCACGTTCTTCTATAGTCCATTCAGCAAAAGGTGTTTCTACCCTAACTCCATCAACTAATCTAGTTGGTTTTGTGTAACCTTCCTGGACTAGTATCCACATGCGATAATCAAGTGACTGTAAGAAAGTAGACATGTGTGTTTTCCAAAAATCAAAAGGAATATTGTCAAACAGTGGAGGTCTAGTGATAGAGTAACCCTCAGGTGTGTTTCGATTTCCGAAAGTAGCCATCTACGTTAATCAAAAAGTAGTTCAAACTTATGATTTTGAAACGAAGCTCTGATACCACTTGTTGAGTCTAGTAATTAGGTTGTTAAGCCTAAGTGAATGTCCCAAGGCTACCAAGAGGGGGGGGGGGTGAATTGGTAGTTTAAAAATTTAAGCCCTCTTTTTAAAATTATGTTGAACCGAAATAAAAATGTTTCTTTTAGATTTTTATAGAAAATATTTTTCAACCATAGAGTTTTTAAAACTAAAATTAAAATGTGGAAACGTAAAAACAATAAAGTAAATGACACCAGATTTATAGTGGTTCGGTCTAAAACCAGACCTACATCCACTCCCCAGAGGCACCCTCTGAGTATTGCACTAATACCAATAGTGACTCTCCTTTTACACCCTCAGCAAGGCGGAGAAGCCTTTACAACACACTCTTTTCACCACTCCTCAGTGCGGCAGAGAACCGTCGTCCTTTTACACAATCCCCAGTATAGGCAGAGAACCATCCGTCCTTTCACACAATCTACAGTGTTGGCAAAGAACCGTCGTCCTTTCATACTCTCCTAGTGTGGGCAGAGAACCCTTCGGCTGTTCACACTCTCCAAGTGTAGGCAGAGAACCCTTCGGCTGTTCACACTCTCCAAGTGTCGGCAGAGAACCGGATCTCCTTGACAGATCTTCTCACAAGAATCTATAAGGAAGAGGGAAAAGAGTGAAGTAATCCCAATTCACAAGTAGAGATTCCTACCTTTGAATTCAAAGTGAAGCCTTCTCGCTCCAATGGTAGGAATCCTCCCTTGAATGCTCTCTTCCACTCTCTCCTTGGCTATTCTCTCAAGAGGCACGAAGATCAAATGACAAAAAGATTGGGTGGCAGTCTAATTTGGACTTTTTATACAAAAGATAAGAAAAACGCCCAAATACTGCGAGTATTCAATTCTGTACGCAGTGGATCGTCCCGTACGATCGTGGATTGTCCTGAACGATTTTACTTAAACGATTTGAAACGACCCCATTTGTATATATGTACGAAAATGACTTCGTACAGCTGATCGTCCTGTACGAACTAGGTTCGTCCAGTACGAACGGTTAATACTAGGTCGGTTCTAGAAACTGTTGAAAACCGTTCTAAGTCGGTTAATCGTTTGGACGGAAATATATTCGTCTGGACAAAAATTTTACAGAGAACCAATCGTCCTGGATGATTATAAAATTCGTCCTGGACGAATAGGACTTAGAAAAATTTTTAAGCAAGTTCCTATTCGTTCCAAGTGCTCAATTGGAGATAACTGTCTGATCGTTCTGTACGAACGTATATCGTCCAGTACGATCAGTATAAATTTTTTATGATCTCCTTATGTGTGTGTATGTTTTTATTCACTCAATTACAATCACTCCCTTTCAATTTAATTTCAAAGAAATGCAAACTTCAAATTTTATAAAGTATCTCATTATGAATTTGATTTGAAGTCTTTGTAGTCTGGAGTTTGTTTTTCCTGAAATGTTAGTACACACAAGAGCAAATACAAATCTTCTAAAATTGTTAGGAGATAACTACACATTTGAACAATAATATTTGGAATCATCAAAACTACATAAGTTGCAAAAATGTAAAGCATGCAAATAGCAACTATTTTAACAAGAAGTGATTGAGAGAGAGAGAGATAGAGAGGAGGAGATATTGAGTGAGTGAGAGAGAGAGAGAGAGGTGGAGAGAGTGAGATGGAGAAGGAGTGATTGAGTTAGATATAGAGGGAGAGAGTAAGAGAGAGAGAGAGAGAGAGAGAGAGTGAGGGAGGGAAGGGAGAGAGAGAGAGAGGATATAGGAAGAGGAGTAGTTTGTCATC
>CM039720.1:12482816-12620316 GCA_022539455.1 Dendrobium nobile | reverse complement strand
GAAAGAGTGAGAGAGAGTGTGTGTGTGAGACATATAAAGTGAAAGAGAGAGAAAAAAAGACATATAAAGTGAGCGTGGGAGAGAGTAAGAGAGAGATAGGAGGGATACAGGGAAAGAGACATCTAGAGAGTGAAAGTGATAGTGTGAGTGAGTTAGAGAGAGAGAGAGGATAAAGGAAGATAAGTAGTCTATAGTCTATTTATTGGAAGTTAGAGAGAGATAAAGTGAAGGAGAAGGAGAGAGTAAGTGAGTGAGAGAGGGGGAGAGAGTGAGATGGAGAGAGGTAGAGAGTGTGAGAGCAATAATCAAAGTGAGAGAAGAAAAAAATCAAGAATTAGTTGATCAAAGAAGTAAGAGAGAGAGAGAGAGAAAGAGAGTGAGTGAGATATAAAGTGCGAGAGAGAGAAAGAGGATAAAGGAAGATATGTATTCTATCATCTATTTGTTGGAAGTTAGAGAGAGAAAAGTGATAGAGAGAGATAAAGTGAAGGAGAGAGTGAGTGAGTGAGAGAGGGGGAGAGAGTGAGAGAGGGGGAGAGAGTTAGATGGAGAGAGGTAGAGAGTGTGAGAGCATTAATGGAAGTGAGATATTTAGTGGGATAGAAAAACTAGTAAGAATTAGTTAATCAAAGAGGTAAGAGAGAGAGAGAGTGAGTGAGACATAGAAATTGAGAGAGAGAGAGAGAGAGAGAAAAAGACATAAAGTTAGTGAGGGAGAGGGTAAGAGAGAGAAGGGAGGGATACACAGAAAGAGGAAGCTAAAGAATGAGAGTGACAATGAGAATGAGTGAGAGAGAGGGAGAGAGAGGGAGAGAGAGAGGGAGAGAGAGAGTGAGAGAGAGAGATAGATAGATAGAGAGAGAGAGAGAGTGAGAGAGAGAGGTGAGAGAGATAAATAGAGGATAAAAGAAGAGAAGTAGTTTATCATTTATTTTCTGGAAGTTAGAGAGAGAAAAGTAATAGAGAGAGATAGAGAGAAGGAGAAGGAGAGAGTGAGAGAGAGAGAGAGAGAGAGAGAGAGAGAGAGAGAGAGAGAGAGGTGTAGAGAGTGAGATGGAGAAGGAGAGAGTGTGAGAGAAATAGTGGAAGTGAGAGATTTAGAGTGAGAAAAAAACAAGCAATAATTTGTTAATCAAAGAAGAGAGAGTGTGTGTGAGACAAAGAAAAGAGAGAGAGAGAGAGAGAGAGAGAGAGAGAGAGAGAGAGAGTGAGAGAGAGAGAGAGAGAAAGGCATAGAATGAGCGAGGGTGAGGGTAAGAGATAAATAGGAGGGATTCAATGAAAGAGGAAGCTATAGAGTGAGAGTGATTGTGAGTGTGAGTAAGAGAGAGAGAGAGAGAGAGAGAGAGAGAGAGAGAGAGAGAGATAAATAGAGGATATAAGAAGAGAAATAGTCTATCAACTATTTGTTGGAAGTTAGAGAGAAAAAAATGATAGAAAGAGATAGAGAGAGAAGGACAAGGAGAGAGTGAGCGAGTGAGAGAGAGAGGTGGAGAGAATGACATGGAGGAGTGAGTGAGAGAGAGAGAGAGAGGGGAGAGAGAGATGGGGAGAGGTAGAGAGAGTGTGAGAGCATGAGTGGGAGAGAGAGATTTAGTGGGAGAAGAAAAACAAGTAAGAATTAGTTTATCAAAGAAGTAAGAGAGAGAAAATGCGAGTGAGACAAAAAATGTGAGAGAAGCTAGAGACTAAGAGTGATAGTGAGAGAGAGAGAGAGAGAGAGAGAGAGAGAGAGAGAGAGAATATAGGAAGAGAAGTAGTCTATCATCTATTTGTTGCAAGTTAGAGAGAGAAAAGTGATAGAGAGAGATAAAGAGAAGGACAAGGAGAGAGTAAGTGAGTGAGTGAGAGGTGGAGAGAGTGAGATGAAGAAGGAGAGAGTAAGTGAGAGAGAGGGGGGAGAGAGTGAGATGGAGAGAGATAGAGAGTGTGAGAGCAATAGTTAAAGTGAGAGATTTCATGGGAGAAGAAAAACAAGCAAGAATTAGTTAATCAAAGAAGCAAGAGAGAGAGAGAGAGAATCAAAGAAGCAAGAGAGAGAGTGTGTGTGAGTGAGACATAGAAGGTGAGAGAGAGAGAGAGAGAGAGAGAGAGAGAGATAAAGGGAGAGAAGGAGAGAGTAAGAGAGAGATGGGAGGGATACATGGAAAGAGGAAGCTAGAGAGTGAGAGTGAGAGAGAGAGAGAAAGGGGGAGGGGGAGTGGGAGAGAGAGAGAGAGAGAGAGAGAGAGAGAGAGAGAGAGAGAGAGAGAGAGAGAGAGAGAGAGAGAGAGAGAGAGAGAGAGAGAGAGAGAGAGAGAAGGAGAGAGTGAGTGAGTGAGAGAGAGGTGGAGAGAGTGAGATGGAGAATGAGAGAATGAGTGAGAGAGAGAGGGGGAGAGAGTGAGATGGAGAGAGGTATAGAGAGTGTGAGAGCATGAGAAGGAGAAGGCTTCATTCGAGGCTTTTTGAAGGGGGTTCACCTGGTACAGCGCAAGACCGGAGTTGAAGTTGAAGGGTTGACACCTAGCCAGCCTTCTAATGATTCTCCTTTAGATTTAGATAGAGCTAATATTGAAAGTGAGATGAGGAAGACCTTTTCTAGTGATGATGAGATTTTAGGGAATGAGTAGTATTTTTATTTTCCACTAGTTGTATCATTTTATCTTCCTTAGTGATTGTTGCATGTGTCAAATGCGTGATCTTCTATGATTTAGTATATAGTTATTTATATATTTTTTTTCAAGTTGAATAGTGAAAAAGATTTCAGTGATCTCCTTCAACTTAAGTAAATTTGATTGATGTCTTCCTAATATACTCGACCTATCTGAGGTTGCTAGTTACAACATTATTTAATGCCTTTTAACATGTGTGGAAGAGGTCGGAATGAATCCCCCTGGAACTGATCATCCAGTGATTGAGATGCAATAAATATTGCATACTTCTTGAATCAAAGATTTTAAGATTTAAGTGACATCTACCTAGGATGTTTGACCTATCCGAAGTTGTTAATCAAAGAATTATTTGATGCTTTTTAAATTGTCTGGAAGAGGTCGAATCGAATCCCCCTGGGAATGATCATCTAGTGATTGAGATGTAATAAGGATTGCGTATTTCTCGAATCAAAGATTGTTTAAGTGACACCCACCTAAGATGTTTGACCTATCCGAGGTTATTAATCAAAGCATTATTTGATGCTTTTTAACCTGCATGGAAGAGGTCATATCGAATCCCCTAGGACTGATCATCCAATGATTGAGATGCAATAAGTATTGTGTATTTCTCAAATCAAGAATTTTTAGATTTGAGTTCACAACATATGTAAAATTATCATTACAATCTTACTTGAAGAAGAAGATAATGTAAATAAACAAGCGAACAAAGTTTCATTGTATTAAACAATACCATACTTTCATGATATAACTTAGGGATACAGAGGTTACAATCAACTTGAACAATATAAGGGACAAACAACACTTAACATTAAAGACGTACAATGCCTAAAACAAGTTGTACTATTACATCCTACTAATAGTACTTGCAAAGATTCTCGATATTCCAAGTTCAAGGGAGCATCTTTCCCTCAGCATCCTTCAACTTGAATTGGCTGCCACTCAGTAAGGACCTTCCCAGAGGGGGGCGAGTTTATTGCGCTGAGGGTCTTTTCCTGCTGCCTCGATACTGCACAGAACTAAGTCTCCAATCGAAATACATTGAGGTTTCATCCTTCGATTGTAGTGACGGGCAATGTTTTGGTGGTATGCAACACCTTTGTGTGTTGCTACATCTCTTGCTTTTAGAAAGAGATATAAATTATTTTTGAGCTTCTTCTCATTGCTATTGAAGTCAAAAGTTTCAACTCTATAACTTGGGACCCCAATATCAACTGGAAGGACAACTTCTGTGCCAAAACAAAGATTGTAAGGGGTTTCTCCCTATTGAAGTTCTAGCAGTGGTACGATAAGACCAGAGGACATTTGGGAGCTCATCAGCCCATTACCCGCCAGCCTTCCCCAGACATGTCTTCAATCCTTTCAATATAGTTCGATTTGTGACTTTTGTTTGTCCATTTATCTGTGGATGGGCAACAGCCGTATGCACCAATTGGATGTGGAGATCTTTGCAAAATATTATAAAGATCTTTCCATTGAATTGGTTCCATTATCGGTGATAATTTTTGCTGGAATGCCAAAATGACATATTATGTTCTTCCATAGGAGTTATTTGGCTTTAATTTTTGTGATTTTAGCCAGAGGTTTAACTTCCACCAATTGGTAAAATAGTCCACGGCCAGGAAGATGAATTTCTGTTATTCGGAGGCTATAAGGGAAAGGTCCCATATGTCGATCCCCCGTTGGGCAAAAGGCTAGGGACTTTATAATGATGAAAGTTCTGTGGCAGGCAAATGAGGGCGATTGGAATGCAGTTGGCGGCTATTACACTTCTATGTAAATTCTAGAGCATCTTACTTTATTGTGGGTCAGTAAAACCTCTATCTCAGGATTTTATAGGCTCATGCCCTCCTCCCCAGATGCTCTCCGCATATACCTGAATGAACTTCTCGAAGTGCGTAGTCAACTTTTGAAGGTGGTAGGCACTTAAGGTATGGTCCTGTAAAGGCTCATTTATATAATTCTCTACCAATAATAGTGAAGTTTGACCTATCAAAAGGGACCACATATCCCTAAGCTAATGTGTAGTATTATACGGGCACCTATCCATAGCCCACATTTTTCTTCTTTCTCACGTCCCCCCATTCTCATAACCCTCAAATATTTATAAATATAGGATGATGAGGAATAATAAAGAGATTTGAATATGGACTTTTTTTAAGAAATATAAACATTTTTAACTTGTTATTTATATTACTGATTAAGATAGCCTAGTCTTTACTACCCTATTCTTCTCTAATTTATTTCCCATTCTCTCCTCACCTATTTTAACTGATAGGTTCCCCTTAGCTTACCAAACAAATCTACTAGTAGGGTCTAATATCGTCCACTACATCAATATGGATCCAAAAGAGGAGTTAGGGAGTTATGGGATTCTGTATTTCACCATAGTCAAGCTATGATTTAGTGACAATCTCCTAAGAGCTTGAGTATATTTAGGTTTGCTTGGGAAGTTGAATTACTATAAAACTTTTTTTTTTCTTGCTAATAGTCTAATACTTAACATAGAATTTACTTTATAATTTTAATTTCTACTGCCCTCATTACTTGACTTTTTGTGCAAATTGAGATTGAGTTGATGCTTTAATATAATTATTGTTGTATAAAGATATAAATTTTCATTAAGAAGAAAGGTTTGATTCAACTTATTTGGTTACATAATAATAAAATTTCTACTTATAATATATCGATGTCTTATTTTAAAGTAAAAAAAATTGCCCAAGTTACTTACACTAAACATGACTGTACTATAGCTTTAGTTTGGAAGCATTCTTAACGATATGATTATATTCAAATAATATAAAGTTTGTAAAGTTAGCTCAATAAAAAAAGAATTGTCGAATGGTTGAACATATACCTCATGCTATAACAAGTCCACATGTATTGCACAAGATTCTTTGTCCAATGGGCTAATGTCACATCATTGTTGCAGAGTTGGAATTAATGCCAGAATGTTGTAATATAAGTAGCAAAGATAAAAAAACATTGAACAAACAAATAAAACATGCTAAAATGACTTGAACAAGTAAAACAAAGGAAGAAGAAAAAATACTAGTTGCAGCGAAAAGAAAAGACAGATCAAGAAACACAGTGAGCATATTTCGATAAGTATATACTCTTAAAAAAAAGTAAATTTAAACACAGGCCACAAGAAATTGTAATTATGTGATCAAATAAAAACACTTTCTAAGCAAAAATATATGTCATTTCTTATTTTGATTGACCCATCTAAAAAGTGCACAACCAAAGATTTTTTTATATAGGTATTTTGGGATTGTAGCAATATTCTTTAATAAATGATATATAACATTAGAAGTTGGGGAAAAATGCTTATTCTGTCCAACAAACTTTGCATTGCTTTATTAATAAGTGTGCATGCAAATGTAAGATAAATATCGATGCTAAAAAGCCTCTGCCACTCATATTAGCAAACAAAGAGCTATCCTCCCAAAAAGTTTAAAAAGGCTAAAAGGTTGCATATAAAATGACATTAAAAATGATTTTCAATAGACTAACAAACATAAATGCATATAAGAAACTTTTTTCTTTAATAGCTTTTATTTTGTGTATACAAAATCTACAAAAAAAAGACTCTAAATCAAATGGAGGCTATTTTTCTATTGACCAACAATGTTAGTTATGCGGGTTTTAATTTTGATGATGTGAATTGACCTCTACAATGCTGCATGCTATCTATAATAATAATAATAATAATAATAATAATAATAATAATATAGATTTTAAGAATGAAAAATACAAAAACTCTTAAAGTACAAGAAAATTAAGCAAAAATAATGAAAATTTTCAACACTAGTATTTAGTTTGAACAATATGAACCTTCATAGCCAAGTTATCACACAAAGGCCCCACGATTGCATAGCCTCAAGCATTACTCTAACTGCCCTATGCCTACGCACCCATGGCCCCACATGCCACTCAACAACCCCCATGTTTTCACTCAGCTAAAATGATCCACCTCAACTAATCAAATTCACATTCGCTCTAACTACAAAAAAACCACTCATGATTTGCATCCTACAGCTGCGATCCTATCATTCACAACTCTAGCATCTCACAAACAAAAAATTCCCTCGATGATCTCCATTAGTCTATGGAATTACAACAGGACACTTGTACTTCACCTTTTTCTTTAGGATAATCTCCTATTTATTATTTTTCACAATATAGAATTGTGTTTACAACAAAAAACATTTATAAGAAATGTATGAATAAATATTACATTCATATAATTTTATAAATTGTTTTGGATAATTATTGTAATTTTAAATGATTATTTGTCATTACATTTTTTCTATGAAAAGTCACATTACATAAGAAAATTAATAAAGGCCTGCAACTAAACATGTAAAATTTGTTTGTGCTAGGCACAATAGCTCAACTACAATCCAACATGCAATATCATCAGTTTTAATAGATGTACCTTTCACAACTTCTCTAGTAGTTACTTATCATCCTGCTTTTTAGATAAGACAACAATCATTCTAACAGAGCCTTATTTTGCTCCACCTCTATGCACCATAGGAAAAGTGTGGAGGAGGGGAGTCAACTACTTTAATTATAATTTGATTCATTAAAAAAAAAAAGTAGTATCTTCGATGTCACAGTGAATCCACTAAAAGCATTATAAATGATCCATAATTTAAAAAACATAAACAAAAAATTAGTTACAAATTTCAAGAGTACAACAACAACAACAACAACAATATTAAGCCTTTATCCCACTACGTGGAGTTGGCTACATGAATCTTTTTTCTCCATTGTAAGGATTCTCCATTGTGTCTTGTTAAGAGTCAAATTCTCATTAAGATCTAATAAAGGCCATTTTTAATATTTTCTAACCAAGTCTTTTTATGTCTATCTCTACCTTTCTTAACATAGGTCAAATCTAATACATCTACTCTCCTAACCAGGTCATTGGAAGGCCACTATTTTATGTGACCAAACCATGTAAGGAAACTCTCTCTAATCTTATATGCCATTGATGCTACTCCAACCTTTTCACATATATGCTCATTTCATATCATGTCTCTAAAAGTAAAGCCACTCATCCACCTGAGCATCATCATCTCTGCAACACTTAACTTAATATTAATATTATGCTTCTCTTTTAATGGCCAACATTATGCGCTTTAAACCATTACTGGTCTAACAAACATTATATTGAAATTTCAAGAGTACTTTATAAAAAAAAAGAACATATTCATTGATGTAAATTTTTAGTTCTAGATTGTTGCTAATAGTCTAATCGTGTATATACTGATCAGTAAAATTGATTCCCAACTAGGATACCACAGCATACTTTACATGATTCACACATGAGGAATCAAACATTCATTTGTTTATGAGTTAATGATAATGAATCTTCGGTTCACCATTTAAAAATAAAAGTATTTTGGAATTATACTTGTTACTTAATGAGGATAAATAATTTGTGTCTTATGAATAAATCAAAATTGTCAAATTTTCCTAACTTCAATAAAAAATCTAAGCTATTTGCAAGCTTATTGGGTTATGGAGAACAAAAAACTAAGAAAACCAAATAAAAATCAAGCAAATGAATCAATTGATACCTATCCAAAAGCGAAGAAATATAACATTAACTTCACATATAGGACGCGTCTATAATAAAACAACAATACCTGGAAACACTTATTCTTGGGTAAAATAAATCAATATCTACCTGAGATTTAGATTTTCTTTCTTTTCACTCCTTAATCTGACAATATGCCAAATTAGATAAATTTGGAAGAAAAAAAATCAAATAGCAAAAGTGATGTATAGACCCGATCAAATCTCCTAACCTTGCAGATGTTTCTAAGAAGTTTCAGGTGTTCTTTAGTTATTACTGCCTTGACGGGCATCTACACCGCATTTATTCACAAGCATTTTAATAAGAGATTTAATCTGGCAACAAAACAATAGAATAAATTCATGTGGATGGGTTTAGAAAGAAAAGTTAACAATATAGTAACTCTAACAAATTATGCAAATTGTTTGCAAAAATAAGTTCAAGATCTCAGATAAAACTCTTCAATGTGAATGAAGGAGAGTTCATATAGTGGATCCTAAAAAGAAGAGTGATGATGTAAGCTTTATTTTTTGCTTCACTCTTTTGACTATATATATATATATATATATATATATATATATATACATCACGGATATCATTTGAGTTAAATAAAAAAACTTCATTCATTTGCATGGTGCAAAATGAGGCCTTGTTTCTTTTGAAAAAATATATATGCATGCTGTGTCTAACAAAGTTTTTGATCTAATCATAGAAAGGAGATGTTAAGGAGCTTGCATGATAAACAAGGAAGCCAGAAAGGCCTAAATAGTAGGTTAAAAAAAAGTCAATTATGACCTAGACAAGAGTGAAACACAACATTAGGAAAAGAGGAGGTCAAAGGAAGGAAGAAGATTTATAACTTGTTCTTATTTTAGAGTGAAAAAAAATTTAAAGCAAAAACTACTTTGCATAAATAATTGTAATCAAACGTTTATATTGATACCAGTAAATTCTAAATTTAGACAAATTGATTTCTATAATCTTCTACATCCCATATAGCAAAATTTAGATCATCTTTACATTATATGAAGGCCAATAAGTTTGCCCAACTTTTTTTCTCCTTCTCATTTCCTTTAAGAAAGGCTTTCACAATTTAAGACTGAAAAAGATCATTTCTCCCATTCAATTTAAATGAATATTGATGGTTTTAGAATTCACCCACTAAGGTTTAATTAGGGCATTTTTATCAGTTAATAACATCAAACATATAGGTATATTTTAAAGGAAAAAGTTTATATCTTGGTTTTTGATATTTGGTGGGAGCCAAGGGTGTTTGAGGTGTAGATAGTAGTTGAAAGTTATTTGTTGTTGAGCATATGAAAGAGGCAACTACTCAACTTATGAATTGGTTTATTGGGTGTTGGCTAAGAAGTAGAAACCAAGCGAATGCAGATTGCGATTTACCTTCTTGGAAGGAAGAAAGTTTGTGGAGACTTCAAGACAATAAGAAATAATGCCCTAGAAGCTTTTATTTCTTAGAGCATTGATATCATGAAGAGAGTTGGCATTGCTTGAATTCTACGTGTATTTATGTATTTCATTATGGATATTAATTTAGCATAATTCTAAATTATGGTTGATAATTTTTACATATGAAAATTACTAATTATATAGTGATTACACGATAATATTCTTGATTCAAAAGTTGGCTGTAGTGAATATAGATAATGGAGGTAGCTGCTTAGGTGTTGAATCTTTTTCATTTGGTGATGGCTGCAATGAAGACAAGAGTGGAATTTGGTTGGGGCACTCTTTGTGGCTACTAGAAATAGAGCCTAAAAGGATAACAACAGAAGACAATTTCCTGACACCATAAGAAAATGCTTAGAAGCCTTTTTCCCTAAACTCTGATTCCATGAAGAAATGGGAAATCATTTTCTATGTATATCATTTAGGACATCATACTCTGGTTTATACAACAAATATTCTAGATTATGCTAGACAAATTCTACCTATGAAAATTATTAATTGCATAGGGATTACATGAGAATCTTCTTACGACAAATATAGAAATATTTAATCATATTTCTAAATCTACATCTATGAAAGAAAAATATTCTAAGCTTGCAAGCATTTCCTTCACCTAAAATCAAAGTGAGATTTCCACCCATTGCCCACGGATTGCCAAGCTAACCCGAAAGAAGAAGCTACCAACACAAATCGTGTATTTAGTATTTCTTTAATCAATTTGAGCTTCTTAGCATTAAAGGGTTACCTCCATTGTTCTGATATTGCACTTATTTTAAAATATGTTTACATATTAGCATTTTATTTGATAGTAATATACACCAAGACAACAAACTGTTTTATTTTTTTTAAGAAAAATCATAACACCACTATGTCTGGAAACTACTTAAATCACTTCATAGCAACTTTGAATACTAGTCATTATCCATAATACTTATCTTTATTAACCTCAAATATTTGTGAACCATTTCTTTTATCCCGCTACAAATCTTTTCTTGTGGTAATCTACAATATGCTTTTTCATGGTCAACAAAGACCTTATGCTAGGTTATTGCATTAACTCAACTCATTAAAGGCTATTTTAATATATAGTTAAAGCATAAAAAATAGCTCTTGATACTGAGCTGCTACCATCCATTGAACCTCAACTTCAAGAATGCTCATAACTCATCATCACATGCCATGTTGTAGCTTTTTTATTAATTTCAAAACTTAATAGTTCAGCATTCTTCTTTAGAAATGCATCAAGTAAATAAGAACAAGAAGATAAATTGCAATAGGAAGCAATATAAGCAGGGGAATAATAGAGCAATCGATGATGAAGCTGACTTGGGTAGATAAATAAAAGGGAAAGTTAAGTACTTAAATAAACCACATAATTTTAGGTGAATTGCTTTCTTTTGTCATGGGCATGATCATCAAGGAAGGTCATTATTCAAAAATGAAGTTGGAATGGACACTATCATAATTCAAGAATAATAAAATCAACCATTTGTGTGGTAGAGCTAATAAATTGAAGAGTTGATGGCAACCCTAATTATGGTGAGATATGGCTTGGAGTGGAAGATCGTAAAAGAAAAAGAAAAATACTACAGCTTGGAGTGGAAGATGGTGAAGGAATTTAAATAGTATAATAAGGGTGGGGTCGTTGTTCATTAAGGAAAAGATGACACTACGACATGAACCCTGCTTTCACAATGTTTAGGTATTGCTTTCCCCAAGGTAGATTGAATTTTAAATTAACTAGATTTCCCCTGATGATCGGCATCAGGGTTTATTTAGTTCTAAGGTTCCACTTCCTATAAGCACAAGCCCTCATAGTTAATTAACCCTTCTGGCGTAGAAGATAACTCTTAATTAAGGATGAATTAATATTTTGACGTGCAACAGTACTTTTAATTTTTTGTGGGCGATGGAGGTAAATATGATCAAGATCTCGTGGTTTCGTTGTCCAAAGTATACCATAGGTTTCAATCTACCAACACTAACAACTGTTGATTGTAGTGTCCAGGGAATCTGATTAGCAATCATAGGTGTTAAGAGAGTTGTTATTTGCATGTTTTACATTCTTGCAACTTGTAAAGTTTTGATGATTCCAAATATTATTATTTTATGTGTAGTTATCTCCTAACACTTTTTGGAAGATTTGTTTTTGCTCTTGTGTGTACTAACATTTCAGGAAAATTGAACTCCAAACTACTGAAGACTTCAAATCAATTTCAGCATAAGATATCTTGTATTTTGAAGCTTGTAATTTTTGTATGAATTAAGTTTGAGAGGGAGTGATTGTAATTGAGTGAATAAACACACACACACTTGAGGAGATCTTAAAAATTTTGTACTGATCGTACGGGATGATCAGGTCAGTTATCTCATTTTAAGAGCAATGGAACGAACAGTTATTCGAGAAAATTTTTTCTAAGTCTTGATCATCCAGATGAAATTATTTTCGTCCCAGGATGAGCTAGGCTTTGTAAAATGTTCATCCATATGAAATTATAATCGTGCCAAGATGAGCTAGGCTCTATAAAATTTTTGTCCAGATGAAACTATAATAGTCCCCGGACGAGTTGCGCTCTGTAAAATTTTCTTCCAGACGATATTTATAACCGTGCCTAGACGAGTTACTCTCTGTAAAAATTTCATCCAGACAAAATCTTGTTCATCCCAGGACGATGGAAATTGACTTAAGTAAGTTGGTTACATCCTGTAGTTATTTAGGAACCATCCTATGAAATAACTGTTCATCCGGACGAACCTAGTTCGTACAAGACGATGATCGTGTACGAACATAGTTCATATCAATATTCATTAGGATCATTTTTGACACTTTAAGTAAAATCGTCTAGGATGATCCATTTTGTGTTGACTTGAAAATTTGTAGTTTTTGGGCGATTTTTCTTGTTTCTTCTATGTCCAATTTTGATTGCCACCAAATCTTTTTGCTCATTGATCTTCGTGCCAATTGAAGAAAGAGTCAAGGAGAGAGTGTGAGAGAGCATTCAAAGAAGAATTCTTACTACTAGAGCGTGAAGGCTTCACTTTGTTTTTAAAGGTAAGATTCTCTACTTATGATTTTGGATTATTTCACTCTTTTCTTTCTTCCTTCTAGAATTCTTGTGAGAAGATCTATCAAGGAGATCCAGTTCTCTGTCGACACTTGGAGAGTGTGAGCAGCCGCGGGTTCTCTGCCCACACTCGGAGAGTGTGAAAGGATGAAGGGTTCTCTGCCTACACCAGGAAAGTGTGAAAGGATGAAGGGTTCTCTACCTACACCAGGAGAGTCTGAAAGGATGAATGGTTCTCTGCCGACATCGGAGGAGTGTAAAAGGATGACGGTTCTCTACCGCACCGGGTCATGGTGAAAAGAGTTTTGTAAAGGCTTCTCCACCTTGCTGTGGGTGCAAAAGGAGAGTCGCTAGTGGTATTAGTGCAATACTCGGAGGGTGCCTCCGGGGAGTGGATGTAGTTCTGGTTTTGACCGAACCACTATAAATCTGGTGTCATTATTTTTTCGCTACTTTTTTATTTTTGTGATTTATTGTTTTAAAACTATGGTTGAAAAATAATTTCTATAAAATTCATTAAAGTTTAATTTCGGTTTAAAATTCTCCAAAAGAGGGATTAATTTTTAAAATACTAATTCACCCCCCCCCCCCTCTCTTGGTTAGCCGTGGGACATTAGCTTAGGCTTAACAACCTAATTCATAGTGAACGAGTTTCAACAAGTGGTATCAGAGCTTTATTTCAAAATCATAAGTTTAGACTAATTTTTGATTAACGTAGATGGCTACATTTGGAAACCGAAACACACCTGAGGGTTACTCTATAACTAGACCTCCATTGTTTGACAATATACCTTTTGATTTTTGGAAAACTCGCATGTAAACTTTTTTACAGTCACTTGATTATCGTATGTGGATCTTAGTCCATGAAGGATATACAAAACTAACTAGATTAGTTGACGGAATTATAGTTGAAACACCTTTTGCAGACTGGACAGTAGAAGAACGTGACTTAGCACAACTTAATGCCAAATGCTTGAATAGTTTGCTTTGTACTTTAAAATCAGAAGACTACATGCGGGTTTTCACTTGTAAAAGTGGAAAGGACATATGGGATAAACTTTGTATAACATATGAGGGGACTACTAAGGTTAAGCAATCTAGACTTAATATCTTGTTGCATGATTATGGACTATTTTGCATAAAACTAAATGAATCTATTTCTGATATGTACACAAGATTCATACAAATAGTCACCTCTTTACATGCATTGGGTAGGGAGTTAACAAATGCTAAAATGATTAATAACATTTTTTATTGCTTACCTACTGCATATGATGCTAAAATTATTGCAATTATAGAGTCTAAGGATTTAAACATTTACTCTATTGATAATCTTCTTGGTTCACTTATTGCTTACGAGCAAGGAGTTAGCCAAAGAAAGGTTGATACGGGTGAACCACAAAGAGAGAAAAACATAGCACTGAATGTGGAAGAGTCACAACCTGAGAATGAAGACGACATTGCATTGATGACTAGACAATTCAGAAGTTTTCTGAAGAGGAAGCAGAAGAGACGCCAGTAGTGGAATAGAGGTAAATTCAATAGAAATGACAAGGTTTCAAATGAAATTATTTACTATGAGTGCAGGAAACCTGGACATATAAAGAAGGATTGCCCAAAACTCAAAGCCACTCCTAGCAAGGAGAAGGAAGAGGAGAAACCAATTGTAAAGAAGGGTAAGAAGAAGTTTCAAAGAGCATTTTAGGCGGACTCAGCTTCAGATTCATCAGAGAATAAAAAGGAAGAGGAAGTCACTAATCTATGCTTAATGGCCGACAATCTTGATCAGTTAGATCAAGAAGACGTATGTGACTTAACTTATGACGAACTTTTTGAAGTTTCTGAACACATGCATGAATCATATAGGAAAATGAAGAAAATGCATGCTAACCTTAGTTTAAAATTGGAAGAGCTTAAAAAGGAACATGAAATCCTTAGGAAAGATCATGCTTTGATTGATAACAACCACATGAAATTATTTGATGAGTTTGATGACTTGAATAAAAATCATGAGAATTTAAAATCGTCCTATGCAGAACTCGAGAAAGATTTTAAGAACTTTAAGGATGAATCAGAGAGCAAATTATATAAAATTAATTATTTAAATCAAATTTTGGAAGATATGAATTCATTTTACAAATTAACGATAAAAGCTCTCGAGGATAATAAGATACCTTCTAAACTTAAAGATTTTACTAATCCTATTATGTATCCTAAATTTATGCAATCCCTGAAAAGACAGATGAATATTAGAAGACTTAGAAAACCATTTCCAAAAGTAAAATATAATAATTGTAGATTGTTTGGACATATAGCTCACACCTATACTTTGAAGATGAAAACTAATTTAGTGTGGAGACCTAAGATGCATAAACCTAGACATATCATACATGCATCTGATTATAAATTGCTAAAAGGTGAACCCAAACTTGTTTGGGTTCCCAGGTCTAATGTTTGATAATTTTGCTGGGTCGCTCTCACACAAGACCTCATGAGAGCATATGATACCTGAGAGTATATGACTGGAGATACTGCTCAATTCATAACACTGGAAGCTAGGAGTGGAGGCAAGGTTACACTTGAAGATAACACCACAATGAAGGTGGTTGGATCATATATGATTTTAAATTTTAAGATTTTTTTCATAGACAATGTGTTATTGGTAGAAGGCTTAAAGCATAATTTGTTAAGTATAAGCGAGCTATGTGACAAGGGTTATTCTGTAAATTTTTTTTCTACTAGCTGCATATTAAGCTTAAATGATAAAGATATTTTGAATGGTAAAAGAGTAAACAATGTTTACATGCTAAATTTAAATTGTATTAATTCTCCTATTGCTTTTTGTTTGAAAACTGTATCTGATGAGTCATGGCTATGGCATAGGAGACTTTGTCATTCTAGCATGAAAAACCTTAAGAGGATTACCCAAAAGAACTTAGTGAGAGGTATACCTAAACTAGACTTTACTAAGGACCACCTTTGTGATGCATGTCAACTAGGAAAGCAAGTGAAGTCCTCTTTTCAGTCCAATAAGGATCTTAGAACTAGTAAACCTTTAGAGATTTTGCATATGAATCTTTTTATACCAGTTGGAACGGTGAGTCTAGGAGGGAAGGCATACAGATTTGTGATTGTGAATGATTACTCAAGATTCACATGGGTTAGATTTCTATTTCATAAGAGTGAATCATTTTAGGAATTTAGAAATTTTTCAGCTTGGATTCAAAGAAAACTAGGGTGTGAAATTATCTCTATATAAAATGATCATGGAGGAGAATTTGAGAATGATAAATTAGAAGAATTTTGTAAGGAGAAAGGAATTTATCACAACTTTTCTGCACTTAGAACCCCTCAGCAGAATGGGGTAGTCGAAAGGAAAAATAGAACATTAATAGAAGCCGCCCGAGCAATGTTGGCAGAATACTCACTTCCAAAATATTTTTGGGCTGAGGCGGTTAGCATTGCATGTTATGTTCTGAACAGGGTGAATGTGAGATCAAAATTAAATAAAACACCCTATGAGTTGCTAAAAGAAAGAACACCTGATTTATCTTATTTGCATATTTTTGGTTGTAAGGTTTTCATTCATAACAATGGAAAATCTGCCTTAGGAAAATTTGATCCAAAATCAGATGAAGGAATTTTTGTTGGATACTCAAATGTTGGAAAATCTTATAAGGTATTCAATAAAAGAACTTTGGTAATTGAGGAGACCACACATGTTGTATTTGATGAATCTGGAAATATGAAAGAGCCAAATATTGAAGAAGATAAAATTGAGATTAACTCCCAAAAGATTGATAAGATGAATTTGGAAGAAAATGTGAAAGAAAATTTGGAGATAGAAAACCTTTTCCCTAGAGATTTGAGATTTTCTAAAAACAACCCAAGGGAATTGATTATAGGTGAACCTAGTGAGGGTGTAAGGACTAGGCATGGATTAAACAAGAAAGTCAATCATTCAGTCTTCATTTCAACTATAGAACCCACAAATATTAATCAAGCACTATCAGATGAATTTTAGATTTTGATCATGCAAGAAGAGTTGAATCAATTTGTAAGAAATAAAATTTAGAAATTAACTACAAGGCCAAAGGATCAAAGTGTAGTTGGAACTAAGTGGGTATTCAAAAATAAAATGAATGACTTAGGAGTGGTCATTAGAAATAAGGCTAGATTAGTAGCTAAGGGATATAATCAGATTGAAGGGATTGATTTTGAGGAGACTTTTGCCCCTGTAGCTAAACTTGAAGCAATTAGGGTTTTACTAGCTTTTGCCTGTTTTAGAGGATTTAAATTGTATCAAATGGATGTTAAAAGTGTCTTTTTAAATGGGGTAATTTAAGAGGATGTTTTTGTAGAACAACCTCTAGGTTTTGAAAATTCTAAATACCCAAATCATGTTTTCAAGTTGAAAAAGGCATTATATGGATTGAAATAAGCACCTAGGGCTTGGCATGAGAGGTTGAGCACCTTCCTACTTGAAAGATCTTTTGAAAAAGGAAGTGTGGATACAACTCTCTTTTTGAAGAAATGTGAAAAGGATATACTCATTGTTCAAATTTATGTGGATGATATCATTTTTGGATCTTCAAATAAAAATCTTTGTGATGATTTTTCTAAAATAATGAGTAGTGAATTTGAGATGAGTCTAATAGTAGATTTGAGTTACTTTCTAGGATTTAGCATTAAGCAAATTGAGGAAGGCACATTTCTTAGTCAATCAAAGTATGTTAAGGACATCCTCAAAAAGTATGAAATAGATAATGCTAAACCTATTAATACACCAATGAGTTCCTCAGTTCAGTTGGATAAGGACCCTAAGGAAAAATTTGTTGATCAAAAGAAATTTAGAGGGATAATTGGATCATTACTTTACTTGACAACTAGCCACCCGATATCATCCAAAAGAATCACATTTGACAGCAGTGAAAAGGATTTTAAGATATCTGTTAAGAACTCAGAACTTAGGAATTTGGTATCCTAAGTTTATCTCATCATTTGAAATAATTGGTTATTCAGATTTTGACTTTACAGGCTGTATGGTGGATAGAAAAAGCACTTATGGAACATGTCAATTCATTGGAAATTCTTTAGTCTCTTGGTCTAGTAGAAAACAAAATTTAATAGCCCTATCAACCGTTGAAGCTAAATACATTGCATTAGGAGGTTGTGTGGCACAAGTACTTTGGTTAAAATAATAGTTGATTGATTTAGGATTGACTATAGGCACTATTCCAATTTATTGTGATAACACTAGTGCTATTTGCATTTCTAGAAATCCTATTCAACATTCAAGAACCAAACACATAGATATAAGGCATCATTTTATAAGGGATCATGTATCCAAGGGAGAAATTGAACTCATTCATGTTACAACTGAAAATCAACTTGCAGATATTTTTATAAAACCTTTAGTCTTTGATACTTTCAGTGTATTAAGGAAAAGGTTTGGTGTGATTGATTTAAATGCTTAAATAAAAATGTTTTCTGCAACATTGATGTTTGTTTTCTAGTTAATGTTTCTTTGTGTTCGTTATGAGTTTTCTTGTTTTTGTGTGATTTTTTTTTGGAGTCTATGTTTTATTTTTGTACATGGTGTTTTTGATGTATTTTTTTAAGTTTAGTTTTGTTTGTGTACAAATCAAAAAAATTTTTAAGTGACAATCGTCTGAGACGAAAAATTTTCGTACGGGACGATTTGTGTAATGTGTCAAAGTGTTAGATTTTAAATTGTTTGCATGCAGTTTTCAGTGTTTAATGGTCACTTCGTCTGAACGATCGTTATGATCGTACGGGACGATTTGTTTTTCAATCAGCGGGACGAATGAATGAAGCGGTTGAATAGATAAGGTAGTTTTTAATACGAACTTCGTACGTACGAACCTTTGGTTCATCTGGACGAACACATGTCGGTTCGATGTAGGGGATAGTTTCAACTAACATTAAAATGATATAAGTTCTGATCATCCTGGGATGAACACGTGTTCGTCTGTACGATCAGACCGGTCAAAAGTCTGTACAAAAGGACACTTCGTAAGTCGCATTGATTATAAAAAGCCATTTCATTCTGGTCATATTGGATCATTTGTACGAAATCTTTTCATATGGGACAAATGAAAATGTCATACGGGACAAAAAAATTTTCGTCTGGTACGAATATGTCATTTTCAATAAATAGGTGGGATTTTTAGATCAATAAGTCACACTCTTAACATCACTTTCAATCCCTTTCGTATTCTAGATCTTTTACAAATGGCAAGTTCTAGCAAGTGCCAAAAGGTTCTAGTAAAGAAACCTCATAGGAATTCATCCGAGAACTTTCTTTCCAAAGCTAATGAGGATTCTTTTCCTAGGTTTGCTGCAGCCAAAATCACCCCCTCCAGAATTCTAAACCAAGATGAAATTACCTTTCAGGTGATTCATTTATTTTCTTCGACACAGTTTCATTTTATCCTTACCCTCATCCACACCTACAATAAAGAAACATTTCATTACTTTCTTGCCAACATGTCCTTCAATTCTGACCACTCTATAATTCGCTCCTATGTCTTCAAACAAAAAGTTGAAATCACCAAGCATAACTTAGGAGCATTTCTAAATTTAAGGACTGAGGGAGGTAGAGCCCATCTTAATCACCAATGCTCAATATAAATGGCATGAAATAATAGGGTGATTAGAGGAAATAGTTTAGATAAGCATGTGGCTAGGGTATCTGGACTTGTTTGGAATGCACGCATCATCCAGCACGTTCTTAGAACTTCAATCATTCCAAAAGTTGGTGATAGAATCAATATTACCCCCTTCTTTCCATGGTGACCTTCTTAATCATAAGCAATAAACCTATAGATGAAGCCCAACTTATTCTTGACTATCTTTATGGGCTTTCGAAAATTGGCCATGCAGAACAGAAAAGAAAGAGGAATATTGCCTTAGGACACTTAGTTAACTATGTTCTGGAGAAGAAATACAACTTGTTTCATCCGGATCAAGAATATGAAGAACTGCTCTACTACAATGACGGATCATTTAGAGCGATCTTCAAGGAAGAATCATGTAAAGAACATGTCATAAGTGATACAGAAGAAGAGCCAGAAGGTGCACCTGCTCCTACAAATGAACCAAATTATCAGAACTTGGTTCAAAGATTTGATCAGTTAGAGACTCATTTTGATCAATGCTTTGATAAAATTGAGACTCATTTACAGCAGCAGGCTGCTCAATATCAACATGACATGGGTTATATGAGGGAGCAAATGAATGATCAAATTGAGACTCATTTTAATGTACTTATGATGAGTACATACTTTAACCTCTTTGGTGGTGCTCCTCCTCCTCCTTCTCCTCCAGATCAGGGACCATCTGAGTGATAGATGCACTTAATGTTATGTGTTTGTGTTATTATTGTTTTTACTTTATGTGTTAGTTATTGTTTATTTTTAGTAGTTCGATGTATTTCTCTTTTATTTCAGATATTTTATTTTGTATTGATATCCTGATGTATCATTGTAATATCTTCAAAGTGATATCAATATTAGTTCTTGTGTTTTGATTTGAACGTATTTTTGAAATGTTTGTTAGTCTTTATGAAAATCATCATATTTTTTAATCTTAATAGTACTATAACCTGAATTATAAGTTAAATTAAATTCATTAGAATATCTAATTATTTTAAGTTTAAGTTTTGGTTATAACTTGATATTATTAGAATTTTCAATTTCATGTCTCTCATTTAGACTGCCTTATTGTTAATACTATTATTATTGCAATTGTGATGATTTCTTATTTTATATTTCAATTATCAATCATTATTTATGCACTTAGAAAGATTTGAAATTTTAGATTATTATTTTTGGAAAGAAAAAAATTGCTCTTGCAAATGTATAAAAGTACAAAAAATTAAAAAGAATGCGCAAAGGTTCGCAATGTAAAAGAGACACAAAATAAGCCCAAAGTAAAAATGATGCACAAAAATATGCCACAAATGTGAAAAAGATGCGCAAAGCGCCACATGTGGTAGTTATTTCTTTCCAAACTCTTTTAATCTCTTAATTCAAATTGATCTTATGTTCATTTATAATTGATATTGAAATTTGAAATATACAATTTTTTATTCATCATTAGTGCAATGATTTTCTCTATCTTAGTGTCTAAATTAACTCATGTATTTGATAAATTCTTTTTATTATCTATGTTATATCACTTCTTAAATTGTATGAATTTTTATGATTTGTCTAATGTTTTAATTTTATTTGCATAACTTATTTCAATCACTTTCAAGGTTAAATTGTCAAATGATTTTCATATTTCTACTTACATTTCAAGTATTTTTTCTTCTTCACTTTTTGATGTTGTCAAAAATGGGAAGAAATTATTTATTGTGTCTTGTGTATTTATGTCAAGTGTAATTTTGAATTTTTTATTTGTTTTATCGTATGTTTTCGTTTATGTGTTTGATTGTTTTTGTTTTGTCTTTTGTGCTATTATGTGTTGTTTAAAATTTTTTATAAACAAATTTTATTTTTGAATTCAATTACCTCCTTATTTTCATGGGTTTATCAATTCAGAGAGAGTTTAGGAGATTCTTAGAATTTAAAATCCTACAAATAATAATTGTTTTGCCATCATAAAAAGGGGGGAGATTGTTAAGAGAGTTGCTATTTGCATGTTTTACATTCTTGTAATTTATATTATTTTGATGATTCTAAATATTATTATTTTATGTGTAGTTATCTCCTAACACTTTTTGCAAGATTTGTTTTTTCTCTTGTATGTACTAACATTTCAGGAAAATCAAACTCCAAACTACTGAAGACTTCAAATCAATTTCAGCATAAGATATCTTGTATTTTGAAGCTTATAATTTTTGTATGAATTAAGTTTGAGAGGGAGTGATTGTAATTGAGTGAATAAACACAGAACACTTGAGGAGATCTTAAAAATTTTGTACTGATTGTATGGGACGAATACAATTCGTACGGGACGATCAGGTCAGTTATCTCCTTTTAAGAGCAATGGATTTAATAGTTATTCGAGAAAATTTTTTCTAAGTCCTGATCGTCCATACGAAATTATTTTTGTCGCAGGATGAGCTAGGCTTTGTAAAATGTTGGTCCAGATTAAATTATAATCATGCCAGGATGAGCTGGGCTCTGTAAAATTTTTGTCCAAACGAAATTATAATCGTCCCCGGATGAGTTTGGCTCTATAAAATTTTCGTCCAGACGACATTTATAATCGTGCATGGACGAGTTACTCTCTATAAAAATTTCATCCAGACAAAATCCTGTTCGTCCCAGGATGATGGAATCCGACTTAAGTAAGTTGGTTACATCCTGTAGTTATTTGGGAACCGACCTATGAAATAACTGTTCGTCAGGACGAACCTAGTTTGTACAGGACGATGATCGTGTACGAACATAGTTCGTACCAATATTCATTAGGATCATTTCTGACACTTTAAGTAAAATCGTCCAGGACGATCCACGATTGTACGGGACGATCCATTTCATGTTGACTTGAAAATTTGCAGTTTTTTGACGGGTTTTCTAGTCTCTTCTATATATAGTCCAATTTTGACTGCCACCAAATCTTTTTGCTAATTAATCTTCATGCCTATTGAAAGAAGAGTCAAGGAGAGAGTGTGAGAGAGCATTCAAAGAAGAATTCTTACTACTGCAGCGTGAAGGCTTCACTTTGTTTTTAAAGGTAAGATTCTCTACTTGTTATTTTGGATTATATCACTCTTTTCTTTCTTTCATCTAGAATTCTTGTGAGAAGATCTGTCAAGAGATCCGGTTCTCTGCCGACACTTGGAGAGTGTGAACAGTCATGGGTTCTCTGCCCATACAGGGAGAGTGTGAAAGGACGAAGTGTTCTCTGCCTACACCGGGAAAGTATGAAAGGATGAAGGGTTCTTTGCATACACCGGGAGAGTGTGAAAGGATGAAAGGTTCTTTGCTGACACTTGGAGAGTGTGAACAGCCACGGGCTCTCTGCCCACATCGGGAGAATGTGAAAGGATGAAGGGTTCTCTACCTACACATGGAAAGTGTGAAAGGATGAAGGGTTCCCTGCCTACACCAGGAGAGTGTGAAAGGATGAACGGTTCTCTGCCGACATCGAAGGAGTGTCAAAGGATGACGGTTCTCTGCCGCACCGGGTAGTGGTGAAAAGAGTTTTGCAAAGGCTTCTCCGCCTTGATGTGGGTGCAAAAGGAGAGTCACTTTTTTATTTTTGTGATTTACTATTTTAAAACTATGGTTGAAAAATTATTTCTACAAAATTCATTAAAGTTTAATTTCAGTTTTAAATACTCCAAAAGAGGGATTAATTTTTAAAATACCAATTCACCCCCCCCCCCCCCCCCTCTTGGTTAGTCATGGGACATAAGCTTAGGCTTAACAACCTAATTCATAGTGAACGAGTATCAACAATAGGTTGCCTCCTGTTAGGGATCCTGAGTAAATTAAAGTGAATAGATGTAGATTATTTGATTTCGCTTAGGACTTGCACCTTCACTTTGGATATGTCTGTAGTTTATATTTAGATTGGGTCTTATGGATCTGTATACGAGGAGCGTATATTTTGATTTTAGTTAGACTTATGGCTTTTATTGAAAGTAGCCCATATAGTAGGTCTTACGGCTTTGTTTAGAAGTAGCCCGTGAGTTTGAGAAGTTGGATCTTAATGCTTTCATTGAAAGTAGCCCGTAAGTTTGAGAAGTTGGGTTTTACTATTTTCATTGAAAGTAGCCTATATAGCGGGTCTTACAGTCTATTATAAGTAGCCCATATGTTTGGGTTTGAGGTCGGGACTTACGGCATTCATTAAAAGTAGCTTGAACAACAGATCATACGACTTCCCTTAGAAGTAGCCTGTGGGTAGGCCTTAATACCTAAACCTGATTTAGCTAGTAATTGCCTATTAGGCTAGCTTAAGAGTAGTTAGACACCCTACCACCCGACACTAGTGCCTTCTACCCTAGCTTTTAGTAGTATATTATGGTTTTCCTCATAGTAGTGCTTGTAGCTTTCCTACATCAGTAGCTTGTCTTTTATTTTAGTAGCATTGTTTGTTCAGTGCCAGCTTCTTTGCTTTCAGTATCACTTCTAACTATTCTTTTTGGTACTAGTTTTGTTCTTTCCAGTACTAATTTTTTGTTTACCCTGCACTGACTTTCGTCTACTTATTTGCAGGTGTTCATGGATTGCAGATACAAGAGCTACAGCTTGCAACTGTAGAGTTTACTAAGAGCTAGAGCTTTTTAGGGGATGGACCTTCACTATAGGAAAAATGTTGATTTCCGACGGAATTTTGGGTGGACATAAATTCATCAAAAATTCAGACTGATTTTCCGGCGGAATATCTCTGACGGATTAGTGGCAAATTTTTTGATGGGTTTTTCGGCAGATTTATTTCTGTCAGATTTCTAACAAATTTATGACAGAATTTAAAATTTTCTAAAAAAAAATTATTATAAATATTTAAAAGTATTATTTTGATAAATTAAATTAAGTAACTTAATAACTTATTATCAAATTAAATGAATTAAATTAAAAATTGTAAAAGTAAAATAATTAAATAGTTTTAATAATTATTATTATATTAAATTAACTAATTCAAATAAATTAATTATTTAATCTAATAGATATTATTAAATAGATAAAATAATCTTAACATGTAATATATTTAAAAATATTATTACAAAATATAATTTAAATTAAAAAATGTAGTTTATAAGACAAAAGTATGCACCGAAGTTTAATGGACAGGCACTATGTTGACACAAGGAGCGGGGTTTGAATCTCGCGTAGGCAAAAGCGAGCACACGAAAGCGGGTTTGCGAGCAGGCCTTATTCACAGGCAATGGACAGACCCGGTTCATAGGTTCGTGGGCGCGACGGTCATGCGGATGGGCTTGGCTCACAAGCGTGCAGAGTTCTCATGTGACCAGGGCGGGCTTGGTTCACGAACGGTGAGCGGGGGTTACGATTTTCGTTCACAAGTAGTACGAGGGCTCACGCCATGGTTCACGAGCGGGTAGTGGGCCTGCTCGGGCAAAATCAAAATCATTTTATTTTCTTTAATAAAGTTCCATTAGAAAATCTATCAGAAATAATTTTCGGCAGATTTTTTCCCCAAAAATATTTTCGATAAAATTTTTTCATCAGTCTTTATTTTCTTTAACACTGTCATTGCCAGGTCCCAAGTCCTGGATGAGAAAAGTGGACGGTTGTGTTAGGTAGTCGACAACTAGCATAAAATTTATCAAATAATCATGACATGAATCTTTTAAAAAATTATGTTAATGTTAGGGCGTCCCCTGGAAGCGACGCGTTATATGGCCTGAATATATTGACAAGTGTGCAAGAGTCGCTGCACCGACGCCCGGGTGTAGTGTTAAATAGGCAAGGGTTCCCATATCAAGGACGGATGTGGGCAAAGAAGCTAGTCCAAGAAACTAAAATTAGGATAAGAACTTGGAATATAGATTCCCTTATAGGAAAATTAATAGAATTAATAGATATTATGATTCATAGGAAGATAAATATCCTGTGCATTCAAGAAACTAAATGGGTTGGAGAGAAGGCTAAGGAGATTGATAGTTTAGGATTTAAACTATGGTATTCGGGTAGAAGTTGTACTAGAAATAGTGTAGGTATGATTATAGATAAGAGTTTGAAGGATAATATTATAAAAATTAATAGAATTGGAGATAAAATTATAGCTTTAAAGATTATTGTTGATACTAAGATTGTTAATATTATAAGTGCTTATGCTCCTCAAGTAGTTTTAGATATGGGTTCAAAATTAAAATTTTGGAATAACTTAAAAGAATTAATACAAAAGATACCTCTTTATAAAAGAGCTTTTATTGGAGGAGATTTAAATGGAAATGTTGGTAGTGAGGTAGATAATTTTAAAAGTGTTCATGGTGGTCATGGGTTTGGAACAACAAATGAAGGTGGTAATACCATATTAGATTTTTCTTTAGCTTATGATTTTTTGATTGCTAATATCTTATTTAAGAAAAGAGATGAGCATCTCATCACTTATAAAAATGGTTATAGTAAAACTCAGATTGATTATTTTCTTATAAGAAAATTAGATCATTTAGATAGCAAAGATTGTAAAGTTATTCTGAGTAAAAATTTATGTACCCAACATCGATTATTAATTTTGGACTTTAAGATAAAGGGGCATAAATTAAACAATAAAGTAAAATGATATTCTAGGATTAGATGGGGGCATTTAAAGAATATTAACAATAATATTTTTGAGAGTAAGATTTTAGATCTTAAGATTTTGTCTGTGCATGAGGATGCTAATGTTATGTGGGAAAAAGTAGCTAGTGATATTAAGAATATTGCAAAAGATGTGCGTAGAGTATCAATGGGAAAAGCTTCTAATAGTAAAAATAGTTGGTGATGGAATTCAAATGTGCAAGAAAAGATAAAAATAAGAGAATTTGTTATAAAAATTGGTTTAAATGTAAAAAAATTTTATAATTGGAAAAGATATAAAGAGACACGTAAGGAATCTAAGAAAGCAATATGCGATGAAAATATCTTATCTTTTAATGATTTATATAATAGATTAGATACTAAGAAAGGAAAAAGATATATGTATAAGTTAGTCAAACAAAGAGATAGGAGTAGTAAGGATTTAGTTCAAGTGAAGTGTATTAAGGATGAAGATCAAAAAGTACTTTTCTTAAAAGATGATATTCAAAAAAGGTGGATGAGATATTTAACTAAACTTTTTAATGAAAAATATGATTAACTTTAGTGACCTTCGCACCCTAAATAAAAATAAAGATTTTTATTTTTATCAACGTATTAGTAAACTAAAGTTAGAGAGGCTTTAAAGAAAATGAAGGGTGGAAAAGCTGTTAGACCTGATGATATTTCAATAGAGGTGTGGAAATGCTTAAGTGATGAAGGAATTTCTTGGCTTACTAAAAATTTTAATACTATTTTGAAGACTAAAAAGATGCCATATGAGTGGAGAATGAGTGTATTAATTCCTATTTTTAAGAATAAAGATGATGCACAAGATTGTGTGAATTATAGAGGAATTAAGTTAATGTGTCATACTTTAAAACTATGGGAGTGAGTTATGGAGCATAGGTTTTGGCGTGATACTAATGTTTCTCAAAATCAATTTAGATTCATGCCAGGTAGGTCTACTATGGAAGTCATACATTTATTGAGAGGTTTGATGGAGAAATATAGAGAGAATAAGGAGGATCTACATATGATATTTATTGATTTAGAGAAAGCATATGATAAAGTTCCAAGAGAAGTGTTATAGAGAGTGCTTGAAAAGAAAAGAGTTAATAATGTTTATATTCAATCATTAAAGATATGTATGAAGGAGCTATTACTTATGTTCAAATACAAGGTGGTTTGACCAAGTATTTCCTATTTCGGTTGGTTTACATCAAGGATCAGCCTTAAGCCCATATATGTTTGATTTAGTCATGGATGTTCTCACTAGACATTTGCAAGAGGATATATCTTGGTGTATGCTTTTTGTTGATGATATTCTTCTTGTTGATAAGACTGGAGAGGGAGTTGAAGGTAAACTTGAATTATGGAGGTCAACCTTAGAGTCTAAAGGTTTTTGCTTGAGTAGATCTAAAACAGAATATATGGAGTGTAATTTTAGTAGTGATAGACCTAGTGAGGGGATTGTGACTTTGGGTGATCAAGTTATTAATAAGAGTACACATTTTAGATATCTTGGATTTATTGTTTTGAGTGATGGTGAAATAGATGGGGATAGTATCAGCATAATTCAAGTTGGATGGTTGAAGTGGAGGAATGCATCAGGCTTGTTGTGTGATAGAAAAGTCCCCCTCAAACTTAAGGGTAAATTCTATAAGATGGTGGTGAGACCTGCAATACTTTATGGTGCTGAATGTTGGCCATTAAAAGAGAACCATAATACTAAGTTAAGTGTTACAGAGATGAGGATGCTTAGGTGGATGAGTAGCTTTACCCATAGAGATAGGATACGAAATGAGAATATACGTAAAAAGGTTGGAGTAGCTCCAGTGGAAGATAAGATTAGAGAGAGTCGCCTTAGATGGTTTGGTCACATAAAACGACAGCCTTCCGATGACTAGATTAGGAAAGTAGAGGTATTAGATTTGACTTATGTTAAGAAAGGTAGAGGTAGACCTAAAAAGACTTGGTTAGAAAATATTAGAAATGATCTTTCTTTATTAGATTTAAACGAGAATTTGACTGTTAACAGGACACAATGGAGAAAAAGTATTCATGTAGCCGACCCCACGTAGTGGGATAAAGGCTTGATGTTGTTGTTGTTGTTGTTTGGTCTTTATTTTTCAAAGTGTGTGCTACCGTAAAAAAATTTTATGTTGGAAATACAAATGACTTACGGATTTTAGTCATTTTCCGGCAGAAAATGCCATTGAAAAATGACATTTTTCTTGTAGTGTTTGCCAAGAGTTTGAGAGGTTTAATTTAGAATTTTTGGAGCTTTCATTTTGTTTTCTGTTTTCTGAGTTTTAGGAGTTTCAATTTTTTTTAATGTGTATTGTTTTAGGTTGTTTAATGTGAACAATGTTCTATATTTTTAATGTGTCTTATTAAAATTTGAATTAATTTCATTAATTAATCTAAATTTTTTTTAATAAATATTTATTTATTTTTAAATTAATTGCTCGGTTCATTAATATTTTAAAATATATTTAAATTAAATTGGTTGCTCAATTTTAAAGATTTAAGTTTAATTAATTGATATTTAAAAGATTTAATTTTAAATAAATTAGTTAAATTAGACAGGGTTTTGATTAATTTTAATTAACTAGTAATTTAAACTTTAAATTAGGATAATTAATTTAATTTTTTAAATTAAAAGTTTAACTTTATTTTAATTAAAATTTTAAATTGAAACTAAAATGATTAATCAATTGTTTATTTTCATTCCTTTTTATATTTTTTTATTAGCCGATTGAATTTTAATTAATTAGTTATTTAATTTTAAGTGAAATTAGGTCTTACGACTTCCCTTGGAAGTAGCCTGTTGGTGAGTCTTACAACCTAGCCCTGATTTAGCTAGTAGTTGCATATTAGGCTAACTTAAGAGTAGTTACACACCCTACCACCCAACACTAGTGCCTTCTACCCTAGCTTTTAGTAATATATTACGATTTTGCTCATAGTAGTGCTCATAGCTTTCCTACTTCAGTAGCTTGTCTTTTATTTTAGTAGCGTTGTTTGTTCAGTACCAGTTCTACTTTAGTACCTATTTATTTTAGTATCAATTATGTTCTTTCCAGTACTAATTTTGTTCTTTAAAGTACTAATTTTGTTTACCCTGCGCTGACTTTCGTCTACTTCTTTGTAGGTGTTCGTGGATAGCTGATACAAGAGCTGCAGCTTGCAACTACAAAGTTTTCCAAGAGCTAGAGCTTTTTAGAGGATGGAATTTCACTATAGGGAAAAATGCTTATTTCCGACAGAATTTTCGATAAACATAAATTCATAAAAAATTCTGACATATTTTCTGGCGTAATATCTCCACCTGATTACTAACAAATTTTTTGATGGGTTTTCCGACAAATTTGTTTCTGTCAAATTTCAAATAAATTTCTGACGGAATTTAAAATTGTTTAAAAAATAATTATTATAAATATTTAAAATTATCATTTTATTAAGTTAAATTAAGTATTTTAAAAACTTATTATCAAATTAAATTAATTAAATTAAATATTATAAAACTAAAATAATTAAATAATTTTAATAATTATTATTATGTTTAAATTAACTAGTTCAAATAAATTAATTATTTAATATAATAAATATTAGTAAATAGATAAAATAATTCTAACATATAATGTATTTAAAAATATCATTACAAATTATAATTTAAATTAAAAAATGTAACTTATAAGACAGAAGTATGCACTGAAGCTTAATGGATAGGCACTGTGTTTACACAAGGGGCAAGGTTCGAATCTCGCGTAGGCATAAGCGAGCGCACGCAAATGGGTTTGCAAGAGGGCTTCGTTCACAGGCGACGGGCAAGCCTAGTCACAGGCACGGGTTCGTGGGCAACGGCATGTGGGTGGGCTTGGTTCATGGGCGTGCGGAGTTCTTATGTGACCGGGCGGGCCTGGTTCACGAACGAGGAGCAGGGGGTTATGGGTTTGGTTCACGAGTAGTGCGAGGGATTGCGACATGGTTCATGACCTGGCAGCGGGCCTGCTCGGGCTAAATAAGAATAATTTAATTCTCTTTAATCAATTTCCGTCGGAAAATCTGCCAGAAATATTTTCCGATAGAGTTTTTCCTCTAGAAATATTTTCGGAGAAATTTTTTCACCGATGTTTATTTTCTGAAGCATTTATTGTCGTTGAAAAATTTTATGTTGAAAATACAAATTAATTACTGATTTTAGTCATTTTCTGGCAGAAAATACGTTGAAAAATGACGTTTTTCTTATAGTGCTTGCCAAGAGTTGGAGAGGTTTAGTTTAGAATTTTTGGAGCTTTTCATTATGGTTTTTGTTTTCTTAGTTTTAGGAGTTTGGGTTGTGCTTGCCAAGAGTTAACGTTGTTTGTTCAGTTTAAAATTAATTTATTAGTTCATTAATATTTTAAAAATTATTTAAGTTAATTTGGTTGCTCAATTTTAAAGATTTAAGTTTAATTAATTGTTATTTAAAAGATTTAATTTTAAATCAATTAGTTTAATTAATTAGGTTTTAATTTATTTTAATTAATTAGTAATTTAAATTTTAAATTAGGATAATTAATTTAAAGTTTTAAATTAGAAGTTTAACTTGATTTTAATTAAAATTTGAAATTGAAACTAAAATGATTAATCAATTATTTAATTTCATTCTTTTTTTATATTTTTTTATTAACCAATTGAATTTTAATTAGTTAGTTATTTAATTTTAAGCTTTATTAAATTTGTTAATTCATATTTTAATTAATTGATTAATTAGTATTTTAATGAATTAAATTTATTTAATTAATTAAAACTCTCCAATTTGGTAGCCTCCTCGCATAATTTCGGCAGCACTCCCCCCCCCCCCCCCCCCCCCCCCCCCCCCTCCCCCCCTTCCCCCATCTCCTCCCTACGAGATGAGATTAGGAAGGGCAGTTGCCCTTTCGATCTGCCTAGCCAGATTAAATCTACGGCTGAGGGCTTCGGGGAAGCGAACCAACCCCGAATTTAGTCCTCAACTCCTCCAATCTAACGATTTATATTCGAATATGAACTTATAGAGACACAACAAGCATTCCCTTGCCCATTACTTTTTTCATAAAACATGAAGCTATTTACTCTTTCAAGAATATGTAAATAAAGTGTGTTTGGTGGAGCCATCATTAAAAGGTTATTCCAATGCAAAAATAAAACAACTATATTCGAATATGAACTTATAGAGACACAACAAGCATTCCCTTGCCCATTACTTTTTTCATAAAACATGAAGCTATTTACTCTTTCAAGAATATCTAAATAAAGTGTGTTTGGTGGAGCCATCATTAAAAGGTTATTCCAATGCAAAAATAAAACAACTTATATGAAGAAATGCCGATATGAAATACTCTTTCCATACTGTTTAAGTAACGCTTGATTAGCAAATAGTTCTCCCCTTACAATAACTAAATCTCTTACCCAGAGATCCACCAAGGTCATTTAATAGAAAAACTTAGAGGAGTATTAGCCCATTTACACAAGAAAAAAGTAGCTTGGGGATAAAACAGAAAGAAATTTATAAGGTGTTGATATTATAACACACAAATCATATAATGAATCATATCTTTAGAAAAAAATCAAAAGAAAAACCTCATAGGCAATGGTCGTTGGTGATGGTTCACCATAGACGGAGCGATTGTGGTGGTGGTTGACAACGGGTGATGGCTAGCGATGTCTAGCGGTGGCCATTGACCGTAAGTGTAGTCGAAAGAGGGAGCCAGTGGTTGTGTCACACCCTATTTGATCCCCTATAATCAATCTAGAGTGTAACCGAGAGGGAGAATGTGATGCCCCAGAATGTAATTTGGAAGAATTATTCTTTTAACTTTTAATAAATAATAACCATAATTACATAATATCATCTATCAAGAAAAAAATAGCAAAAATAAATTCTTCAATTCAAAATATCAATATATACATCTGTATTCAATACCAAAAATCATATACAATACTCAGAATATATACAATAATCATATATCTATCATGTCCTAAGTACAAAAGAATAGCTAATATAAAAAGAACCTGAACCTGAAGGAATCATGACCAATCTTCACACTCCTAATCCTCTGCACTGACGTGAAATCATTTAACCATATATAATGAGCTAAAAAGTCCAGTAAGTCACCAAACCTACAACTAAATTCAAAATATGGTAAAGGAGTAATATACATGTCAGGGATCAAATTTTTACAGTAGTATTCTTATGATTGTTGAATCAATGTAGAAATAGTAAAACTCATATGCAGTAGTAGTAAAAGTTATAAATGGAAAAATAGTATAGTATAAAAGCTAATAAATTAGTACGGGTGTCAAATCTATAAAGCAATATTCGTATAACTATTATCAATCAGTAGAGAGATCATATAAAGCAGTAAAACCAAATCATCGGTGAAGACTTTCAAAATCATATCAAGGTAGTAAAATTATATAGGAGTGTACACATGTTATCAAATTATTCTATATCAGTATTAAATCAGTATATTACGTGTTTAGTATATCACATGCTTATTATATAATGAATAAATAGCATCAAATAGTATTGATGTATGTATCAATAGCATTAATAATTCAGTGGCAAGAATAGTAAAAAAATAAATTTGTACATGTTTGATTGAAAAAGTTGAGTTTTGAAAAATATTAATTTCCTTTGGGAGAATTTAATTTTTGGAATTTTATTTTTGAAATCAAACACGTCACAATGAATAATATATCTCTTAGGGAGGTAAATATATCATTCCCTAATGAGTTCGAATTATAAAACTTTAAGTTCATCCTAATTATCATAGTCAAACTTAAGGAAGAATCACATATGACCACAGAGGGTCAAAATATTATTTGATCGAGTGTTTGACTATAATAATCTTGATAACTTATCATTACTTTCATAATCAAAATTATGATAGTAAAACGACATATCTTCATAGGGAAAGAAAATATCGTCTATTTTCAGTCATTTGAATATGATGATAATGATCGTTGAATTTGATTTTTCCCAAAGAGAATTAATTAAAGTTTTGAAAAATTTATCTAGGTTTCTAAATCTACTACAAGCACAAGCCCTTGTAGTTAATTACATCGTAAGAAACCAAAATTTCCTACGAAGAGTCTTGGTTAAAATAATGGTAGATATTTTATCTTGGAATTCTCAAGGATTGATATCAAAGGAGCGAGGATTGGAAATTTAACTAGGATTGGATCAAGATTGATCATTTATTTTTGGAGATCAACAAAAGAGAAGTAGGAGGTGTTTAATATTCTGAAACATTTTAGAAAACATTCCGACCTACCCTATGTGTTGGGCTTAAATTTTGAATTGAAGGAGATTTATATTTAAATTATTAATTTTATTAAAAAATTTGGATTATATTCCTAGAAGGTTGAGGTCTTATAATCTTAACCTATCTCAAAACCTAAGTCTAAATTGGGCATTAAAAATTAGTAACCTGAACCAAATTAATGTAATGCAAATCTGGACTTACCCTAACCTAGATTGGGGAGCCAGCTAACCATATAGTTGCTTAAAATTCATGAATCCAATCTTTGATGAAAGATTGGTAAAACTTGTTGATTAAAGTTTGAAGAGTTGGGGTCGATGTCTAGAGAATATCCTAAGTGGCCCCTTTGCATATGTAGGGTATTATGAAGCTTGAAATAAAATGCATTAAAATTCAGACTCATTTAGATTTGTATTTAATGTAATGTATGCTGATTGACTCAATGAATGATTAAGTTTGAATGAAGTAGTTTTAAAAAAGGCTTAAAAATAGGTTTTATCCTAGAGATTGCATAACTTCCTCTTGACAAGACTGCACCCTAATTGGTCAGGTGGCCTGCATGAATTCAAAGACTGGGAGGTGCTTAACAAGGTAGAGAAAGTAATTATATGAATGCATGAGACTCTTGGCTATACGAGCTTATTTCTTAAAATCATAGAGTTTTTATATGAGCTTAAAATTTTTAATTTAATTAAAGTAGAAAGTTTTTGTTCGTTCCCTCACGAGCCTTCGATAGTTCCAAGCGAAAATAAAATACAACATGCAAGAAATAAAGCTAGAAAAATATGACATTTTTACTGCATGATCAATATAAATAAAATCATTTAAATTTATCAAATTGAATGTCCATGTGGTGAGTGCCACTTAATATTACAACCCAAGGTCTGTAGGAAAAGTAAATTGGCCAGGTACCACTGACAACAAGCCCGAATTTCTAATCCTAAGACACAAGTGACTTTGAGAATGTGATTTTTCTTGGTCTTCACTTCTTCATCCTTCTGTGGGTACCTTGGATCCGTCAGGTCTAGATATCCAAATGAAAAGAAACTCCCCCTCAAAAGGGGTGTTCTCTTTTCCCTTTGGATATTTGAAATTCATCTTAATTTGGATCTCCATATGGAGAGGAACTCTCCCCTAAGGGATGTCCCTTCCTCTTTGGATTCCAAATTGGATGCTTAACATACCATCTCAAAGTATTTTTTATAATGCAATTCAATTACAACTTAAATACAATCAAATTACATCTGAAAATTAAAATAAAAGTATGGACTCAAACAACCTGCAGGGTTATCCTAAATAGTCAACAATTAAATCAAAATCCCAAGCAGTTATGTATTGAATTTAAAATACTCAAACCAGCCACACTTGGTCATGCTCTTTTAATTTTTAAAGGGCGACTTAGCATTTTTGAAGCACACCCTAAACCCTATCATTAATTTTAAAGCTTTAATTATTTTGCTCTCTTTATTTTTTAAATTATCTTGTATAAGAATGATCACCTGCATAAGATTATATTAGCATTTAAATCATCCATGACAAAAGGATAAATTTAATGCACATCAAATCAATATATAGATTACTTGGAATTAAATAAATAATCAATTAGTCTAAGCTCATGTAGTTAAAACCACAAAAAACCCAGCACACGCAAGTAGTAGAAATGTAAAACACCAGCCTAGCCTAAGATTAGAATTGATTGTCCTAGCAAATCATCTAAAGTGTGTGTGGTAGGCTATATGGGTTGGATATGTCATATATAGGGCAATTAGTTATAGTTGTTTTATGTTCTAGTTGGTTAAAAGGTTTAAGGGAAGTTTTAATTAAAGTTTAAATATTAATGATTTAGAATTAATTTTAAGATATATTTTTAAAATTAAATGGCTACCACCTTTGTTTCTCATCGGGGTCGTAAAATTTATTTTACCTTTTTTGGAGCTAAGGTAATAGCTTCGTAGGACCGGATTACCTAGTGGAAACCGACATAATTAAGGAAATTGAATTAATTAAAATTTGAAGGTTCATGAATTTTAATTAAGATTTATTAATTACTATTTTAAAAGTTGAATTAAGATTTTCTGAATCTTTAAATTAAATATTGAAATTTTTGGAATTATTTGAATTATTTAAATGCATTAATTAAAGGGGTTAAAAAATTAACTTTTTGATTAAGATTGATTTCTAAAAAGTTAATATTTTTTTTAAATAATAGGCATTAAGATGAGTAATTAGATTATAAGTTTGTTGGATTTGGATTTTTCTACTATTAGTTATAATTTTTAAAGTTTTGACTTAAATTTTAATTTAGAGTTGACTAAATGTTTGGCTTATTGAATTTAAATTATTTCTGGTGGTTTGATATTTTTAATAAATATTAGACCTAAAATGGAGTCCAATGCCTTTGAGTTTTCTCAATTTAGAATTTTTTGGAATTAGTTATGATTTTTAGAAGTTTGAGTATTTATTTGAATTATTAAAGTTGTTTAATTGGAGGGGTTGTAATGGTTTAAATCCAAATGAACTCCAAACTTCTTGAAATATCCTCCAATGATCAGCAATGTTCTAAGGAGGTGTTTTTAAGTGTTTGATTTTTTAGAATTTTTAATTATTTTTAATTAATTAAATAAATCAAATATTACTTTTTTTAAAATTTAAATTAAACTTTAATTTGATGTCAAATAAAATGGCTTTTAATTTTCTTGAGTTAAGATTTGAATTTTGGTCAATTTGAGATATTATAAGTAATTTTTAAATTTAAATTTGATTTATTAGAATTTTTGGAAGTTTTAAGGCTTAATTAATGCATTAAACTTAATTAATTAATGGGCTTAATGATTTAAAAAAAATCAGTGAGAATTTTTCTTAAGGCTGGAGATGTCACTAAGTTTAAACCTTTAAATTTTTAAATCTATTGGACATATATTTTAATTTCTAAAATTAATCTAAGTTACCTAAATAGGTTCTTAAATTTTTTCCTTTAGGTAGGTTTGAATCAATATCACTCTAACCCTTGACATATACATATAGAACACCACACAATCACATTCAATTCCTAGGTCTATGAGAGCCTAAGCTAAGTGCAAGTGTGTGAATTCTAAATATGCAAAGAGTAATAATAGCATAAACTAGGGATAATTCGATTAGTGAACAATCAAGACATATTTGTTCAATAATCACCTCCCCATCAATTCAATTCATTCAAACTAAGTCTACGTTTTAAATTTCAAGGGATCTCTCAACACTCAAAGATTTAATATATATATATATATATATATATATATATATATATATATATATATAATTTTAAAAATTAAATTTTATATTAAAAATAGATCAATTTTATATTTAGAAAAGGAAATTTTAAAAATAATTTTAAGAATACCTAAATAATTTGAAAATATTTCAAAATGAAGTTTATAAGTTTTGAAAAGTATTTAAGTCAATCATTAATTAAATATTAATAAAAAATTTAAATATTTAAATAATTAAAAATATTAAAAATATCTTAAAACAATTCTCAAATTATTTAAAATATTTTAAAATAGAACTTTTAATTTTTCAAAATATTTAATTTAATATTTAAACAAATAGTACCATAATTAAATAATAAGAATAATTTAAAATAAATTATGTTTTAATTTTAAGATTAATTTGAAATTAAACTATTTAAAATATTAAAAATTTTAAGGTGTTATGCATATTTTTTTAATTAATTTAAATTTCTTTTGAATTTATAAAGATTTATGTTAATAAAATATATTTAAAATAATTTAGATTAATTAATGTTTAAAAAAATTCTTAAATTAAGTTAATTTAAATCTTAAATGTTTTTTGAAATTTTAAATTATTTATAATAATTTTCTTTAAAATTTTAAAAATAGTTTAATTTAATTTTAATTAAAATTTAGTTAAATATTTAAATATTTAATAAACTTAAATATATTTAAAATATAAAATATATTATAAATTAATTTAATTTCAAATTAAATTTTTTTTTAAATAATTCATTAATTCTTAAAATATTTTAAAATAAGTTTCTTTTTTTGTAATTTCTGATTTAATTAAATAATATTGAATTAAACTTTAATTGAATATCATTTAAAATACTGAAATAAAATGTTTAAAATTAATTTAATTTCAAAATAATATATTTTAAAATAATTCTTTCATTATTTAAAGTATTTTGAAATAAATTTTTAATTTTTTGAATATATTTAATTGGATATTTGATAAAATGATATTTAATTAAACATTAATTAAAAATTTTAAAATCATTTTATGGTATTTAAATAATATATCTTAAGTTTAATTCAATCCTCAAAATAAAATACTTTGAAATATTTTATTGTTTAACATATTTGAAAGTAACTTTTTAATTTTAGAAAATATTTAATTCCATATTAGATTAAATATAAATCAAATATTGAAAATACTTAAATAATTCAAATTATTTGAGATATATTAAATATTAAAATAAAGTTTCAATTTAAAATAATTAAGCAAATATCATATTGATTTAATTAATACATTTTAAAATGAGATTTTGAATTTTAAAATATTTAATTGATTATTTAATTAAGTTTTGATTAAACATTTAAATAGTTTCATAATTTAAAACATTAAAAATATTTAATAAAAATACTTTTAATTCAATTAAATTTTAAGATAAATATATTAAATTTTGTTTTTTATAATTTCAAATCTATTTGAAAAGTAATACTTAACTAATAAAGTAGATTATTAGCGTCCAAAAAATTAGAAACTAAAAAAAATGGACGCTAAAAATACACTTTAGCAATCAAAGATGAAAATGGCCTCTAAGTTTATATGAGCATGATATTAGTTGCCAAAAAAGAGAATTGGCTGCAAATTTTCTCCGATAATTCATAGAATAATTTTTTCATAAATAAGTTAGTTTATTAACTAATTTTTTTTTATTTAAATGAGTAAATACTAACTAAATAAAATTTCATAAACAACCCTTATAACAATAACTATTCTTAAATAAAAGTTAGATCTACTAATGAATGTTTTATTCATATCTTACAAATATATTAAAAACAATTCAATTGATGAATCATTCAATTCTTATAGCCTTAAAGGTGTTTATATTAATACTTATTTTGATAACACATATTCAAGCTAGGTTAATTTTCTTAACTGAAGTTATGTGAAAATTAAATAAATGACATATAATAACTCAATCACAAGAGGGAAATTTTTTCCATCAAATTAACTTTTCTAATTGTAAGAAAAATTAATTTGTCTAATTCATTAAGAGATAAGTTTATTCATGCTCAAGAGTTTAGGTTATTTAAGAGTTTATTTTATCTATTTTATATTTAATTTAATTAAAAATATCATTAATTAACTTTTTATTGATAATTCTATTGTCAAAGTTTAAATATATATGATAAAAATAAGTTTAGATACTATTAAATATAATGTTAAACATTTAGTCATATTTTTACATATCTTATTGAAATAAATATAGATCATAATTTATAATTTGAGCCATAAATTGATGAAGTCAAATATAAATCATTTTAAGATGATATATTTGTTAATTTATGCATAAAAAATATAAAGTATATTTTACTTATTAACCTAATATCTAAATAACATTACATTGATAAATTAATGGGAGAAAAAAATTAATAAATCCTAGCATTTATATTTCTCTCCCCTACCCGGTCCGCCTAAATTCGCTTTTGCATTTGGCTTGCTTTAGTGACGACATCTCCTCCCGCGCACCTAGGTTTTATTTTAGCAACGTAATCTCCTCCCCCGCGCTAATTGAAGTTGCAACAACCTAATGCGGCCACAACTGATTTCAAAATTATTTCCCTCTCTTGCTTTACAGAGGGAAAACTTTAGAGGAAAACTATTGTCGATGAGGCTTCCCTGCGCTCTGACCCAAATGGTTCTCAAGGGCTCCTTCACCGAGTAGATTTGAAAGAGGTTAGATACTCATATCACTTCTTATTTCCGCCATCATTGCTTCTCTTTAATAATTTTCGTGTCAATCTTTTACATTTTATAATCCCAAAGCATCTACTTAATAGAAGCAATGTCCATCTAGTCTCGTTAATAGAAGCAAGATCCATCTACTTAATTGATAACAAGTATTTTTGTTTTTGCAACTGAATCATTTCTAAGATCCATCTATTCTCGCCCGTCTACTCTTGAGTTAAATGGCATTTGGGAAATGAATTTTATATGGATTTAGGGGAATTGATAAGAGTTGGTCCTCTCCTCACTTCTGTTTGATGAGTTAGATCGATTGGTAGCTTATGGAATTTGTCACTTCTATTTTTGAGCTCAAAAGAATTTGTATCTCCATTGATTTAATTTTTTACAGCTACTTGTGGTTGCTAGTCCTACATCTATGGTATTTTCATAAGGTTCTAATGCCACCTTTATTTGTTTTAGGGTTATTGTTGCAACTGATCAAAGGATTTTCACATTTTTCTGTTATATTTGCTTCATTTGGATCTAAACATTTTAGGTAACTTTTGTACTCCACTAGAGCGGCGAGCATTTTCCTCATTTCCCTCTGATTTCATCACGCTTGCACTATTTTTAGGGAGATACATTGTGTTGCAAATTTGGTTTCATGAATTATGGTTTTGATGATAGCAAACAATACGACTACCTTTTTCTACTGATATTTATGGGCCAAGAGATCAGACGACAAACAAAATCAGGTCAAGATTGGGTAAATTAGGGTTGAGACAGTCTGTAACTTTTTTTTCCCTTTCTTAAGTCAATTATAATCTTGGAAGTGTTTGATGCTAAGTAACCCTACACACACACACTTGAGTGATTCTTTTCTTTCTAATTTAGAATTATTGTTTTTACTCACGTCATCCTGGATGATATTTATATCATCTTGGACAATTTGGTCTAAAATAGAAACCCTAATCAGAATATTGTTAAGACAGCCGCAATTAGCTGATCGGCCTTGATAATACATGTATCGGCCAGGACGATAGGCTCAAAATAAAAAGAATGAGCCTCCATGATCTATTTAGGTATTCTGTATTTTTAGAAATCGTCCAGGATGATCTAGTATCGGCATGGATGATAGATCACAATTATGCCTAAATTAATCCGGCAATCAAGGAAATAATTAAGGATGATTGATACGATCACATCGTCCTGGACAATATGTTTAAAAAAACCTTAGTTGCTCCTGGACGATAAATATCAGACAGCTTAAATTCTGGGCGATGGTCTGGACGATCAGGATCGGCCAGTTTGAATTCCGGGCGATGCTCTAGGCGATTTTCCTCTAATTTGAACTGATCGGCTGAGACGATCATGAGATCGTCCTGAACGATCAAGCCAATTTTGAATCATCCAGATCAATTTCAGAGCGATTGTTTGGACGATCTTTTGTGATTTGTACTGATTGGCCAGGACGATATAACTATCGTCTTAGACGATAAGGTCAGCAGCTTGCACTTAATGAGCTCTTTTGAGGCTCTTCTATTTAAGAGCTATTATTCAACATTTTGAACATCTTTTACTGCTTTCTTGACCTGAGAAAGCCTAGAGGAGAGAGAGAGGGAGAGAGAGAGAGAGAGAGGATCTTATGAGGGGGAGCTTGTGAGGGAGATTCACAAGGGTTGCTCCAAGCATCGGTCCACTTCTTCTTCCACTAGAGTCTCTTATCCTTGGAAGGGTTGGGAGAGATAAGCTTCAGCAATTGATCGAGGTTCTCTGCCTGCTTCAGGAGGAAGCAAAAGGAGTGGGGTTCTCTGCCTTGCCTGGGGTGGAAAAAAGGAGGTTTTTGTAATGGCTTCTCCGCCTAGCTGTGGGGGCTAAAGGAGAGTCACTTTGGTAATGCAATACTCGGAGGGCGCCTCCGGGGAGTGGACGTAGGTCAAGTTGACCAAACCACTATAAACCCTTGTGTTCTTTTTTACAGCTTCCACATTTTAATTTTTCGCACTTGTTTTCTGTGGTGACTTTGGTTTCAGTATTGTTAGTCATTAGTTTAAAGATTTTTCAAAATACCAATTTACCCCCCCCCCCCCCCCCCTCTTGGTTAGCCTTGGGCTAGTTCTTAAGGGCCTAAAATCCCTAACAAACTTTTAAGTGGTATCAGAGCACTTTCAAGTGGTATGAGAGCGGGATTCATAAAAATTGAGTTTGAAAACTTTTTGAATTTTTATCCATGACTAACTTTGGGAATCGTAATATAACTTAAGGATATTCTATTACACGACCTCCTTTGTTTGACAACCTTCCTTTTGATTTTTGGAAAACTTGCATGTTTACTTTTCTGTAATTAACTAACTATCACATATGGATGCTTATTAAAGAAATATTCTCCAACTTCTCGTGAAATTAATGGAATTAAAACTGAAGTGGCTTTTACTGAATGGACTTTTGATGAAAGAGATTTAGCTCAATTAAATGTGAAGTGTTTGAATTTCTTTTTTGTGCTTTAAAATCTAAGGATTACATGAGTGTCTCTACTTGCTCTACTGGTAAAGAGATTTGGGATAGGTTGTGCAATACTTATGAAGGAACCAATGAAGTAAAACAATCTCGTTTGAATATTCTCTTGCATGACTACGAACATTTTCATATGAAACCTTCTGAATCAATTTCTGATATGTATACAAGGCTTACTCAAATTGTAACTTCTTTGCATGCCTTAGGAAGAGAACTTTCAAACTATAAAAAAGTGAACAAAATTTTAAGATGCTTGTCTTCCTCTTTTGAAGCTAAAATCACTGCAATCACTTAACTAAGGATTTGAACACTTATTCGATTGATAACTTACTTGGCTCACTAATTGCTTACGAGCAAGGGGTGGGGTTAATCAACGAAATCTTGATGCAGGTGAGAAAAGAAAGGAGAAAACATTAGCACTGAAGGCCAACAATATAGACTCTGACTCTTCCGGGTCTAAAAGCGATGACTTTGCCTTAATCACAAGGCAATTCAAAAGCTTTCTAAGGAAGAAGCAAAAGTATCATCAAAAGTGGAGTAAAGGTAAGAGAAACAAAAATTTTAAGAGTACTAATGATATTGTTTGTTATGAATATAGGAAGCCTGGACATATGAAAGTTGATTGCCCTACACTTAAGACTCACACAAGCAAGGAAAGGAGTGAGGAGAAACCCAAGTTTAGGAATGACAAAAAGAGACTTTAAAAGGCATTTTGGGCGTATTCTGCATCTGATTCATCAGAGACTGAACCTGAAGATGAAACAACAAACTTGTGCTTAATGGCGGACGATCATCTTGATCAAGAAGAGGTACGTGAACTATCCTACGACCAACTCCTTGAAGTTTTTGAAAAAATTCATGCATCATATAGGAAGCTTAAGAAAATAAATGCTAGCTTGAAATTAGAATTTTTGAATTTACAAAAAGTGCATGGAATTTTGACTAGAGATCACTCAATAATTGATTCAAATCATATGGCTCTACTTAATGAATTTGATGAGTTAAATAAAAGCATTTTGAATTAATTGAAGAGCATGATTCATTAAAAGTTTCACACACCTCACTTGAAGATGATTTAAAGAAATCTAAAGAGATAGAGAAAAATTTGAGGATTGATAATGATGTCTTAAAAAGTACTAGCTTGAGGATTCAAAATGAATTGGATACACTTAAGAAAACTCGGATGACACCCACACTTGATCAAAAGCCAGTATCTAGGAAGAGGAATTATAACCCAAACCATTTAAGAAATCCTTTTCCTGGAGTTAGATGTTTTTCATATGGCATGCTAGGACACATCTCACATACTTGCACTGTTCACCATAGTACACATTGGGTGTGGAGACCTAAGGTGCATGATTCATAGCATACCACACATGCATTACATTCTACTTTTCATAAGAAGGGACCCAAACCTGTTTGGATTCCTATATCTGACATTTAATGATTTTGTAGGTTGGGCTCTCATAAAAGGCCTCGTGAGAGTATGTGGTACCTAGACAGCGGATGCTCTCGACGTATGACTGGTGATGCCAGTCAATTCATTTTGCTGGAGACCAAGACTGGAGGCAAGGTTACTCTTGGAGACAACACCACCAGGAAGGTAGTTGGCGTAGGTATAATTGGTAATTCCAAGAACCTTATGATTGAAAATATTTTGCTTGCAGATGGATTGAAACACAACCTACTCAGCATCAATCAGCTTTATGACAAGGGCTTCATCATACAATTTTTTGCTAATTCATGCATTATGAGTTTAAGTAACAATACTATTTTGTAGGGAAAGTGGATCAATAATGTGTACATGCTTGATTTAAATAATATTGCAAGCGCTGCATTATTTTGCTTAAAAACTGTGGTTGATGATTCATGGTTGTGGCACAAAAGATTATGTCATGCTAGTATGAAAACCCTTAGGAAAGTGACACAAAAAGACCTAGTTAGAGGTTGGAGATACTCTACAAGTCACCCCAATGATTTGATCTTAGGAGACCCTTCTAATGAAGTTAGGACTAGACATGGACTTAGGAAGGAGGTGAACCACTATGCCTTTATCTCAATGACTGAACCCACCAACATAAACCAAGTCCTTTCTGATGAGTTTTGGATTTTAGCCATGTAGGAGGAATTGAACCAATTTGTTAGGAATGATGTTTGGGAGCTTGCAGAAAAACCTAAGGGACAAAGTGTAGTTGGAACAAAGTGGGTCTTTAAGAACAAGGTGAATGATTCTGGAGTGGTGGTTAGGAATAAAGGAAGATTAGTGGCTAAGGGGTATAATCAAATAGAAGGGATAGACTTTGAGGAGACTTTTGCCCCTGTAGCTAGATTGAAAGCCATTAGAGTGCTATTAGCCTTTGCCTGTTATAAAGGATTTAAGCTTTTTCAAATGGATGTCAAGAGTGCCTTTTTAAATGGGGAAATTAAAGAGGATATGTTTGTAGAACAATACCCAGGATTTGAGAGTTTCCAATTTCCAAATCATATTTTTAAATTAAAAAAGGCTTTATATGGTTTAAAGAAGGCACCCAGATCTTGGTATGAGAGGCTTAGCACATTCTTACTAGAAAGGGAGTTTGTTAAGGGGAGCGTAGACACCATCCTTTTTCTTAGGAAAGTTGGAGATGATTTGCTCATTGTTCAGATTTATGTGGATGACATACTTTTTAAAACTTCTAATAAGAAACTTTGTGATGAGTTCTCTAAAACAATAAGTATAGAGTTTGAGATGAGTATGATGGGAGAGTTTTCCTACTTTTTGGGGTTTAGCATAAAATAATTAAATGATGGAACCTTTCTAAATCAATCAAAATACATAAATGACATTTTGAAGAAGTATGAGATGGATAAAGCCAAGCTGATTAATACTCCTATGACTTCTAGTGTTCCGTTGGATAAGGACCCAAGTGGTAAATCTATTGATCAGAAGAAGTACAGAGGCTTGATTGGATCTTTACTTTACTTGACTGCTAGCCGACCTGATATAATGTTTAGTGTTTGTCTTTGTGTTAGATTTCAAGCTGGCCCTAAGGAATCCCATCTGACTGCAGTTAAGAGAATTCTTAGATACCTTTTAGGGACCCAAAGCTTAGGGATTTGGTATCATAGGCACAGCACTTCTTTTGAGATTATTGGATTTTCTAACTCTGATTTTACAGGATGTAAGGTTGATAGAAAAAGCACTTCTGAAACTTGTCAATTCATAGGATAATCTTTGGTCTCATGGTCTGGTAGAAAGCAAAACTCTGTTGCACTTTCCACTGCTGAAGCTGAGTACATTGCCTTAGGAAGTTGTGTGGCCCAAGTCCTTTGGTTGAAACAACAGGTATTGGATTTAGGATTACCTATAGGCACCATCCCAATCTTTTGTGACAACACTAGTGCCATATGCATTTCTAAGAATCCTATCCAACATTCAAGGACTAAGCACATTGACATTAGGCATCACTTTATTCGAGATCATGTGACTAAAGGAAACATTGAGTTACACCATGTGACAACTGAAAATCAACTGGCTGACATCTTTACTAAACCACTAGCCTTCAACACTTTTAGATCTTTAAGAACCAGATTGGGTGTGATTGGCATAAATGCATGAACTTGATCTTTTTACTTGCGTTTCTTTTGTCTTTGTTCTTTTTCTTTTTGTTCTTTTTGCTTTTTTTTCGTTTCTTCTTCTTTGCTTTACTTTTTAGCTTTTATTTGGATTGTTGTGTTTTCATTTTTATTTTAGATTTGGTTTTTAAAATCATCGCTAAAATGATATTGTATGCCTTGTCCTTACTTTTAAAAATTTGTAGTCAATGTTTTACATTTCTTAATCTATTTAAGGGTAAAAATATACCGTTAATTGTATCTCTTTCTCTAACCTATTTTAGTGGCACAGTTTTCTTTTATGATCAAAAGTCTATCTCAAATTAACGAATGGAGTGTGCAATTAAGATCTTTTCTAACCTTGCTACAGCAAATCTATCTTGTATTTATAATGATCAAAGCCTTTATGTCACATCAAGATTCCTCGTTACCCTTATCATTGCATTTCTTCATATGATTTTTTATTCTGTTTTGTGGATTGTTCTTCCCTATATTAGAGAGTGAGTTTTTCTTCTCTAATATCTAGAAGATATATTCACAACTAAGATTATTTAAGAGATTTTGAAAGAGAATGCAGCTTGCAAAAAAAAAAAAGGCCAATGATGCCAAAAATAAAAGATGCGCAATGAACGCAAAATTTAAAAAAAAATACACAAAGTGTATTAAAAATTAAAAGATACGCAAAGCGCCATTCAAATTGACAAGAGGCATAAAATGAGCTCACCAAAATCAAGCTCTCCTCTCTTTTCAAATCTTTTAAAACTTAGAAGTTTTCATGTATCACTTGATAAAATCAAAGGCTTGGTTTCAATTGTTTTGCAATTCTGAAACCAAGTGGTGAACGGATCCTTTTTTCATATCCAATTGAATTTTTGAGTTAGGTCATTTATTTCAAAAGATGATTCTATCCTAAAAGAAAGTCCGAGCTAAGGGTAACCATGATCGGATATTCTACCATTTTTTTTGATGTTGTTAACTCATTAACTTACAAATTGTTAAAATCAATCACATGGAATACTACATTATTCTCAAGCCTTGATTTATCAAAAAAATAAAAAAAAGGGTTTGTTTACTTTGTTTCTTAGTTTCCTCCTCCTTTTTGAGATGACAAAAGGGGGAGTAGTAGGTTTGGATGTTTGAACTTTTATTCTAAATCTTGAAAGCCTTTCTATTTTTATACTGTTGTTTTTGAAATAATCATCGGAGTGTTTGCCATCATCAAAAAGGGAGAGATTGTTGCAAATTTGGTTTCATGAATTATTATTTTGATGATAGCAAACAATACGACTGCCTTTTTCTACTGACATTTATAGGCCAAGAGATCAGACAACAAATGGAACCAGCTCAAGATTGGGTAGATTAGGGTTGAGTCAGTCTGTAACTTTCTTTTTCCCTTTCTTGAGTCAATTGTAATCTTAGAAGTGTCTGATGCTAAGTAACCATACATACACACACTTGAGTGATTATTTTCTTACTAATTTAGAAGTGTCTATATTTATATCGTCCTGGATGATCAGGTCTAAAATAGAAATCCTAATCAGAATCATTGTTAAGGAAGATGCAATTAGCTGATCGGCCTGGACGATACATGTATCAGCCAGAACAATAGGCTCAAAACTGAAAGAATGAGCCACCATGATTTATTTAGGTATTCTGTATTTTTAGAAATCATCCAGGACGATCTAGTATCGGCCTGGACGATAGATCACAATTATGCCTAGATTAATCCGGCAATCAAGGAAGCAAATAGGATGATTAATATGATTACATCATCCTAGATGATCGCAATATCAGTCGGGACGATATATTTAAAAAACCTTAGTTGCTCTTGGATGATAAATATCAGACAGCTCAAATTCCGGGAGATGGTCTAGAAGATCGGGATCGGCCAGCTCGAATTCAGGGCGATGCTCTGGATGGTTTTCCTCTGATTTGAACTAATCAGCTGAGACAATCATGAGATCATCCTAGATGATCAAGCCAATTTTGAATCATCCAGATCATTTTCATAGCGATTGTCTGGCCGATCTTCTATGATTTGTACTGATCGGCCATGACGATATAACTATCGTCCTGGATGATAAGGTCGGTAACTTGCACTTAATTAGCTCTTTTGAGGATCTTCTATTTAAGAGCTATTGTTCAACATTTTGAACATCTTTTGCTATTCACTTGACCTGAGAAAGCCTAGAGGAGAGAGAGAGAGAGAGAGGATCTTGTGAGGGGGAGCTTGTGAGGGAGATTCATAAGGGTTGCTCCAAGCATTGTTCCACTTCTTCTTCCACTAGAGTCTCTTGTCATTGGAAGGGTTGGGAGAGGTTAGCTTCAGCGATTGATCGAGGTTCTCTGCTTGCTTCAGGAGGAAGCAAAAGGAGTGGGGTTCTCTGCCTTGCCGGGGGTGACAAAAAGGAGGTTTTTGTAAGGGCTTCTCCGCCTAGCTGTGCGGGCTAAAGGAGAGTCACTTTGGTAGTGCAATACTCAGAGGGCGCCTCCGGGGAGTGGACGTAGGTCAAGTTGACCGAACCACTATAAACCCTTGTGTTCTTTTTTACTATTTCCGCATTTTAATTTTTCGCACTTATTTTCTGTGGTGACTTTGGTTTCAGCATGTTAGTCATTGGTTTAAAGATTTTTTAAAATACCAATTCACCCCCCCCCCCCCCCCCCCCGCGCTTGGTTAGCCTTGGGCTAGTTCTTAAGGGCCTAACATCCCTAACGAACTTTCAAGTGGTATCAGAGCACTTTCACATTGTTGGCTGTAGCTCTTCTTGAACCATTGATGAGGACGGTTTATTTGTGTTTGCATTCATTTTGCCTTGGTTGATGCCTGTGATGCATTTAGCAAGTAGACGCTCTATTTATTAAATGGATTTGTGAAAATTTGTGTATTGTTTATTTTTCCTTATGTTTGCATCCAAACATTAACCTTCCATATTCTTCCAAGCAGCTCGAGTGCAGCATTTTATCAAGTAAAATATTAATTTTGTAAATTACCTATCTTTATTTTATCACTTTTAATGTTGAATCCTTTTTACATTTTGATATATTGGCTCTTCAGATTTCAAGATTACTTTTAGGTTAATTATTCCTAATCTGAATTTTGCTTCAGTTGGCAACTCAGCTTGATTAGAAGTTTTCTTCCTTTTTATGCTCGTCTTCTTCCATTTCCTCCCAAGAACAAAAGTTGCATGTATTAGCATAGCAGAGTTTAATATGAATCAAATGGATTTGTGAGTATTGGCTTTAGTAAATTGTTATGAGAAGTTGAATGTATTTCATTGCCCTATTTGAGCTTCTATTGCAGGTGTTTTTCTGTGTTGTGTTGCAGAATAGCACAGTGTTTGCCATGATCTCACTTTTACCCAAATGCCCTTCACCTTTTTCTGTTCTTTCTATGTAGTATTGATAATTAACTTGTTAGTTGGAAAATAATTCACTTGATATCAATCTTTGCATGTATTCAGCTTAACAGAGTGTTTTTCCTTCCTGTATTGAGGTTGGTTATTTATGATGGTATTTGGACAATAAATGATGGTAAAAGTTTCTACATATTGATTCATTCTCTCAAAAGTTTCTACATACTAATCCACTTGCTTCTTCTTATTTAGCTTTTGAACCAAAGGATCGGCCTACATCACAAGATCGTCTTGTTTGAAAGCTGCTACTCAAGGTATTAGTTTGTGATGCTAGCAGCCTTTTCAAAATGATATAAATTCAGTTCATCAAAGGTTAGTTACTAAAGCTGGATTTGGGGCGTCTTTGTGCTTTGCATGCATATTTCAAACTTTCTTCAGTGGCATTGAGAGGGTTTGTCAAAGACACCTTTCTTAACTAATTTTCAATTATGCTTAGAGGACTGATTTGGTTTGAGTTAACAAGATAAGTATAATTGAAACTTAAAATGTATCGTTCATTTCTCTGCCTCAACAAAAAAGTGCTGTAATTAGTTTTTGAACATTTCTTTATGCTGCAATATTTGTTGGGGTTCAACATTCAATTTTAAAATTGCTTCAATAGTTATTGGGGACTTTTAATTATTATAGCTATTCTTTTTTTTTTTTTTTTTTTTTTTTTTTGCAGATTGGCGTTAGCAAGGTTAAAGGGTGTTATTTATTTGTCTTTGATAGAGTTGATATGAGAAGGGAAGAAGAAATAATTTTTTGTAATTTTTTTATTTATTTGCATAGAAGTTATAAAAAAGGTGTTAATGTTAACTAGATGTTTTAGCAGATTGTTTTGTAAACATTAAGATTTTATGATTGATGAATTCAAATATCATATTTTGTATTTTAATTGATGGATCTTATTTTAAAAGTATATGAATGAATACAATTTTCATTTTCTTAACAAATCCTTATTGTTATATTGATGAATGGATTTTTTTTTATTCAATGCTTTTAATTTTTGTTACCTCAAGGTAATAAGATTAATGTTATTTCCTTATTATGAATTTTATGTATATAATTAATGAGAAATAATTAGATATGATAATATCAAGAAGTGATTGATTGATCTTAAATGTTGTAGCTAAGGCATAATAGTTGGACAAACATAAAATGTTACTAAATATCATCAAAATTGATATCCATAAATATATATATATCAACATTTCATGAAATTAAAGCGGCATGTGATTTATTTGATTGATCATTTTATGACAAACTTTTATTTTGGGCGCTATTGAAAAAATGTACTAAATAAAATTAATAATTAAAATCACTAAATATCATTCAAATAAAAAATGATTAGCATAAAAAATGGTCGCTAAAATATACAATTTTAGCAACCAATACTAATTAGTGGTCACTAATTTAGCAACTAAAAAAAATTTTGGTAGCTAAAGGCCTCAGCGACGAGGCTGCTGCTGAGGGGGGAAAATTTTGTTAATGCCGCCACGCAGATTTGGTGTTCTTTTATTTTGTAATCGAATACTGCATTGAGAATAAAACACAGTCTCGGGAGCTGACACAATATTCTACAATTGATTCAATATTAAAATATGATTTTAGAAAATGATATTTCTATGATCAAACACAGTTCAAATAATAGCATATCATCTCAAAAGATGAACATGCAATTCTATAGAGTGTGTTTAAAAATAGAAATATGATTTTGAAAATTTATTCATTCTTTTAATTAGATGTAATAAGAAAAACATTATATCATCCTAAAAGACGAACATAACATTCTTCAAGACATCTAAAAATAAGAATGAGTTTATAAAATTAATCATTTCTAAGATTGAATATAACAAGTAGAATGTTATATTATCTGAAAAGATAATAATAACATTCTACAAGCATATCTAAATTCAGAAATGAGATTTTTTTAAAAGGCATCTGCATTCTCAAAGATTTTTCTCTTATTTTATAGGAATAAAATAAGGTTTATTTTCTTATGGAGTTCTCAAATCTCTATAGAGGCAAGCCCCTATAGTTAATTACATCTTATGAGGGGTACTCCTAGAAAAACTCTCAATTAAAGCAGCGATTTCATTCCATTTGATTACACAGTAGAAGACAAGGAAAGAAATAGGAAATTTTGAAGGAGAAAGCTCAATGTTGAAAAGTTCTTAGCGAGTTAAAGGAGGAAAAATAGAAGGTGTCGAATTCTGAGAAGCTCATATGCAACCTCATCCCATCCTATGTTGGGCTTTACATTTTAGGGGAGAATTTTTTATGTTTGAGTTGGCATTTTATTAAAAATTTGGGATTATATTTCTGAAGGGTGAGGACTTAAGATTTAAAAATATGCCTCAAAACAAAAATTTAATTTGGGTACTACAAGGTAGTAACTCGAGCCAATCTAATGAAATACAAATTTGGACTTGCCCCAGCCTGAATCAGGGAGCCAACTAACCACCTAGGAGCTTTAAAACCATGTGTTCGATCTCTTTCTACAATATGGATAGGGAGATTATTTAAGTTTTAAGGAATCGAGGGCCGACATCTAAGATATATTCTAATTGGCGCCTCAACTTATGTAGAGTGACTGATGCTTGAGAACATAATGCAATTAAAATTTTTAGACTCTTTTAATTTGTTTTTAATGTAATGCATGCTAATTAACTTGAATGCATAAAATGATTATGAAGTAGTTTTAAAATCAGGAATAGAAAATAAATTTTTTCTAGAGATTATACAACATCTCCTTGACAGAACAGCACCCTAATAGGCTAGGTGGTCTGTCAGAACTCACAAGCGGGGAGGGAGACGGAGAGGGGGTTGCGAACTGTAGAGAGCAACGGGGCTAGGAGTTTTTGTGAACTAGAGTGAGACTGAGCCTGGGAGGTCGTTTTGCGAACTACACTGGGGCAACAGGGGAGGAGTTCGAGTGGTTTCCGAAATAAGAGGGAGAGAGATTGTGGGGAGGGGAGGTGGATTCGACCTAACTCCTCCTAAAGCCATATTTATTATTATTTTTAATTTAAAATTTTATTTCATTAGGATAGAATATTAAAATTATTTTACTTTTAATTTAGAAAATTTCAAATGTTAACATTTTTTAATATTTTAAAATATATAAAATTATTATGTTAATTTAAACAAAATTAGTTGAAATTTTAATCTAGATGATTTCAAAATTATTTTTTTGGGTCATCTAATATCAATTCAATTTTGATTGGCTCGTGACGAGTCAATCAGGGCTAATCGGGGCTATTATAATTTAAATCGAACTCGATTTGGCTTAGTTTGATTTAGTTTCATGTCGATTCATATCGCAAAGTCTCCAGTTTGAGACGAGTTGATTCGGGTTTAGTTTGGCTCAAATCATAGGGTCGAGTTAGCACTACGTCAATGGGTATCCACCTAAGGAAAATCCTATGGGGGTGGACATCTATACTAGGCTACAAAGACCTAGGTGCTAGAGTTGATTCTAGGAAAATTAACCTCGAATAATGAGGTTAACAAATGGACCTCAATAGTTATGATAAACTTGCCAAAGTTTATCGTGCGAATTGGTGTTGACCGAAACGATCAACTAGAACCAAAATTTGAGTTGGAGACTTAAATATATGAATTTCAAAGATTTTGTGCTTTGATAAAAAATCAAAATGCAAAGTTTATAAAGATTTGAGCTGATTGATTAAAAGATTTAAGTTTATTAAATTGATTTAAAAGTTCAAAACATTAATGATGGCTTTAAAATCAAGGTACAAAGTAATTGATATAATGATTTGAATGTGGTTTGATAGTAATGTAAGAGTTTGAATATGATTCTGATAAGTCTAAAGTCTTCTTTCTAATTCAAGAGGAAGGATGCCACCAAGTGGACACTTACACCTAACTCAACAAACTAGAGGGGGTCTTCTGAGAAAAGGGAATAACCTATGGAATAGATTGTATCTAATCTTGGAAGGTTTAAGCTTTAAGTTTTACTAGGATGGAGCCACGAGGGGCGTTCTCCAACTCTAGCAGATGATCGTGAGGAAATGATGCCTAAGTGTGGGGACTCACACCTAACCTCAAAGGATTGAATGATCATATGGGAAGGAAGCCGAAGTGTGGGGACTCACACCTGACCATAGAGGATCAAATTTAAGTTTTAAAATTTATACTAGGATGGTGCCACGAGGGGCGTTTTCCAACTCAAATGGATGATCGTGAGGAAATGATGCCTAAATGTGGGCACTCACACCTAACCTCAGAGGATCAGATGATCATATAGAAAGGAAGCCTAAGTGTGGGGACTCATACCTAACCATAGAGGATCATATTTATACATTTAAAAATTGAATGAAGAAAAGATGCCGCTTGCGATACTTATACTTCACTTTGGGACGAAGGTTAGGATGCCACCAAGTGGGTACTTAAACCAAACTTCGAGAATGGCTTCGTAAGAGCGGACTTATGCTAGATGTTTATAGGATGCTATAAGAGTGGACTTAGACCTAAAGACATATTTAAATAGGATGGCTGTCGTAAGAGCGGACTTATGCCAGAAGTCAATAGGATGCCGTAAAAGCGAACTTAGACCTAAAGAAGGATTTAATCAGGTTTGGCTGCCGTAAGAGCGGACTTAAGCCAAAAGTCAATTGGATGTCGTAAAAATGGACTTAGACCTAAAGACAGATTTAATCAGGTTTGGCTACCATAAGAGCAGACTTAAGCCAGAAGTTAATAAGATGCCGTAAAAGCGGACTTAGACCTAAAGATGAATTTAATCAGGATGGCTGCCGTAAAAGCGAACTTATGTTAGAAGTCAATAGGATGCCGTAAGAGCGGGCATAGACCTAAAGACGGATTTAATCAGGATGGCTGCCATAAAAATGGACTTATGCTAGAAGTCAATAGGATGCTGTGAAAGCAGGCTTAGACCTAAAGACAGATTTAATCAAGATGGTTGCTGTAAAAGAAAACTTATGCTAGAAGTCAATAGGAAAAGCGGGCTTAGACATAAAGATGGATTTAATCAGGATGGCTACTGTAAAAGATAACTTAAGCCAAAAGTCAATAAGAAGCCGTAAGAGCGTGCTTATACCTAAAGACAGTTTTAATCAGGATGGCTACTATAAAAGTGGACTTAAGCCATAAGTCAATAGGATGCCATAAGAGCGAACTTAGACTTAAAGACAGGTTTAAACTGTATGGCTGTCGTAAAAGCGGACTTATGCTAGAATTCAATAGGATGCGGTAAAAGCGGACTTAGACCTAAAGACCGATTTAAACAGGATGGCTGCCATAAAAGCTGACTTAAGCTAGAAGTAAATAGGATGCCGTAAGGGTGGGCTTAGACCTAAAGACGGATTTAAACATGTTGGCTGCCGTAAAATCATATTTATGCCAGATGTCTATAGGATGCCGTAAGAACGGACTTAGACCTAAAGACAAATTTAAATAGGATGGTTGTCGTAAAAGTGAACTTATGCTAGAAGTCAATAGGATGTCGTAAAAGCGGACTTACACCTAAAGACAGATTTAAATAGGTTGGCTGCCATAAAAGTGGATTTAAGCCAGAAGTCAATAGGATGCCGTAAGAATGGACTTAGACCTAAAGATAAATTTAATCAGGATGGCTGCCATAAAAGCAGACTTATGCCAGAAATCAATAGGATGTCATAAAAGTGGGCTTAGACCAAAAGATAGATTTAATCAGGATGGCTGCCGTAAAAGTGAACTTATGCCAAATGTCAATTGAATGTCATAAAAGCAGACTTATACCTAAAGACAAATTTAATCAGGATGGCTACCATGCAAGTAAACTTAAGCCAGAAGTCAATAGGATGCCATAAGAGCGGGCTTAGACCTAGAGAAGGATTTAATCAGGATGGTTGCCGTTAAAGTGGACTTAAGCCATAAGTCAATAGGATGCCATAAAAGCGAGCTTAGACCTAAAGACGAATTTAAAATGGATGGCTTCTGTAAAAGTAAACTTATGCCAAAAGTCAACTGGATGTCGTAAAAGAGGACTTAGACCTAAAGGCTGATTTAAACAGGATGGATGCCGTAAAAGAGGACTTAAGCCATAAGTCAATAGGATGTCGTAAGAGCAGACTTAGACCTAAAGATAGATTTAAACTGGATGGCTGCCGTAAAAGCAGACTTATGCCATAAGTCAAAAGGATGCCGTAAAAGCAGACTTAGACCTAAATATTGATTTAAACAGGATGGCTATTGTAAAAGCAGACTTAAGCCAGAAGTCATTAAGATGCTATAAGAGCGGGCTTAGACCTAAAGACAGATTTAAACTAGATGGCTACCGTAAAAGTAGACTTAGACCTAAAGATTGATTTAAACAGGATGGCTGCCATAAAAGTGGACTTAAACCAGAAGTCAATAGGATGTCGTAAGAGCGGGCTTAGACCTAAAGACGAATTTAAACTGGATGGTTGTTGTAAAAGAGAACTTATGCTAGAAGTTAATATGATGCTGTAAAAGCAGACTTAGACCTAAAGACCGATTTAAAATGGATGGATGATGTAAAAGCAGATTTATGCTATAAGTCAATAGGATGCCGTAAAAGCAGACTTAGACCTAAAGACAGATTTAATAGGTTGTGAACTTTAATGTATACTTGATTTCTTTAAAGTTTTGGATCTTTTCCCTCCATCACAAATGACATTTTCAACTTGCAAATATTCTCCTAGAGATCAAAAGCTTTTGTATATGCCACTTTCTAGAAGGGAAAACATTCGGAAGAATGATAGTCTTAAAATTCATTGAATTGACAATTTGATTTCTCCTTCACTATAAATGATCTTTATAACTTATAAATATTTTACTGAGGATTATATTTTTATATCAGATCATCATATGTGAAGAAAACAAAAGGAGAAAGAGGACGAGTAGTTCAATTATCTTTGATAAGCAAAAGTTTATCAAAGCATCTCGACCACTCGAGCAAGAATGCAAGATTTTGATTAAAGATTCATTTCGTAATTGAATGTCTTGAGTAACTCAAAGAAAATAATCTGAATTTTCTAGAGTTCTCATTGGCATGTTCTAAGAGAACTAAATGCAATATGATAAAATTTTCTTAGGAAAATCTTAACTTTTGCAAGAGTTGTTAAAGAACAAGGAGCATGAAAGTTCGTGAGGGATGTTAAACCCTTAAGAACTAGTCCCGAGGCTAACCAAGAGTGGGGGGGTGAAATGGATATTGAAAAACTTCTTTAAAAAAAAGTAAAATCTTTTTATAATTTATAGCGGAAATGAATTAAAATAATGATAAATTTATCATAGATTTCACCCAAGCATAAAATCGCAGTAAAATTAAGTGCGGAAAATAATAAGAATGAACACACTAGATTTATAGTGGTTCGGTCAAATCAGACCTACATACAGTCCCCAGAACCTCCAATTCCAAGCGTTGCACTAAACCTTTAGTTACTCTTCTTTAGCCCCCACAGCTAGGTGGAGAAGCCCTTATAAAATCTCTTCCACCTCCCCAAGTGCAGCAGAGAACCTAAACTCCTTTTTCACCCTCCTGGTGAAGGCAAAGAACCTAGTCTTTTGACACCAAAGAGAACTTCTTCTTCCCAGAACTTTTATCGAGATGAGCCTTGAATCTGATGGTACCTAGGTGCGAGCTTGCCAGAGCAACCGTGATAAACCTCTCCACACTCCCTTAAACATCCCCTTTCCAAGGTTCTTCTCCCTCTCAAACTCCACCCTTTTCACTCTCCCTTTTAAGCTCTCTCTTCAAGTTTTCTCCAGAAGAAATGAAGCCTTAATGGCTGCCAAAAAGACACCTTTGAAGTCTTTGACAACCCTTAAATAGAAGGCTTTGAAAACCCTTCCAAATCTGTTCTAGCGGAGAAGATCATCCAAGACGATACTGTGATCGTCCTATACGTTCAGTACAAAAAAGCTACTTTAGCCAGCACGATTAGCATAGTCCTAGACAGTCTTTTCAATAATTTGTACTTATCGTATGGGATGATCATGCGATCGTCTGGGATGATTAGTTCAAATTCAGACATATCGTTCAGCAGATAGTTCGGGACGTCCAGGAGACTTAGAGGAAAATTAAGGTTTTTGCCACAGATCGTCCAGGACAATATGATCGACAAATCTAACCTTAATTACATTCCTTAACCACCTGAACAATTTAGGCATGATTTGTATTGATCGTCCGAGTGATGTGGATCATCCAGAATGATTAGAATAAAATCACAAAATAGAATCTTGTCTAAATTATGTTGGCGGCTAGGGTTTTGAGATCGTGATGGATCATCCAAGACAGTATAAATATTGTTCGGGATGATTAGTTCAATGAAGAGATCATCCAGGATGATCTTAAATCATCCTGTATGATTTGTTCAAAAGATGAACTTCTGGTTTTGACAAGATCTCACTCCCCCTGAGTGTATATGTACATGGTCATACGCAAGTATACACCCTTACAAGACTTAACTCAAGAAATAAAAAAGTACATCAAAGAAAATTACAAATATCATCACATCATAGCCTATTCTACCCATTATTGAGCCTTGAATCTTTCATTGATGGTGCATGCTATGCCTGAAATGTTAGTTTACACACAAATAAATATACATTAAAAATACTAGGAGATGTGAGCCATAATATTTGTTATCATAAAAATAAAAACTCGTGAGCTCGAGTCACAACAATCTCACCCTTTTTGATAATGGCAAACATTATTGGTTGAATTTACAAATAAAAAGTATTTTCTCCTAATCTCCTCCTCACTAAGGTAAGACTTTTAAAACATGAAGAAATACAAAAAAAAAAAAAACTATACAAATAAAACAAACTTCACAAATACAACAATAAACTACATAAATAAAATAAACTTCAAAAATACAATAGTACGTTCTCTTCCTTTGACATTATAAAAAAGAAGAGGAGCATAGAAAAATAAAATAAAAAATAGACTAAAAGATTGAAAACGGTCCCTGATCTCGTGATTGTTTTTTTTGAAATATCAAGAATTTTCTTGGAATGAGAAAGTTACCTGTGAATTTATTCAAAAGCTTAGTAAAGCATGTATTGACAACTCATAACCCAGAAAGGTTAGAGATTCAAAAATTGTTAATCCAAGCTCAGGTTTTAAAAATACTAAATAACTTTTTTAAGTCAATATCTAAATCAACGAATAAATTAGATAAAAAATAAAGATCTTTTCAAAACCCCTTTCATGAAATATATCTAATAGAAGATTAATACAAAATAATGAATCATGAATCATGATTTTTAAGCTCAAGTAATGAATTTATAGAAAAAAACATAAGAGTTTTCTAAACTTTAGAGATTTAGAAGAAAGGAAGCTAATTTTTTGTGGGCTCATTTTGTGCCTCTTTTCAATTTGGTGCTCTTTGCGCATCTTTTGATTTTTAATACACTGTGTATCTTTTCTTTTCATTTTGGCGATATTGCGCATCTTTTCAACTTTGGGCTCATTTTATGCCTCTTTTAATTTTTGTAATTTGCCTCCTTTCTAAATCTTTAAAATCGGCAAGCCCTATTCTTTTAATAAAGACGAACAATCTGATTAAGATAATCTTGAAGTATGTTCATTAACTTATAACAGATCCCTATGAGATTGATAAAATGTAGGGAGATGAAAAAGGTTCAATTTTAAAAACCTATTTATAATTTGAAATAGATTTTGAATCAAAAGTGAAATAGCCTTATATAAAGAAATGAGATGGAGAGACAAAATCATGAGTTTCCTTCCTTTGCCTGATTTTAGAGAAATTAACTACAACTTACATAGAATTTTTAGAAAACTAAGAGATAAATCTTCCATTTTTAGAAAACATGATTTTTGCAAAAAAATTTGATTTTTCAAAAGGAATATGTGTGTGCTGATCAGAGAAACTACATAAACAACATAGAAACTAATTTAAATTTTTTTTTGAAAATAAAAAACAAAAAAAAAAGAAAATAAAACACAAAAAATACAACGAGTAATAAATAATAGACAACAAAAGTAAAAACACAAAGACAAACACAAACACATAACAAAACATTAATTCACATCATCTCGCTCATGGTCTGATGATTCAAAAGCTAGGTCTGCCCAGGAGATTTTTTGTTTGCATTATCCACCCTTATTACAGTTTGCTTAGCTTTACCCTTTCCTTTTCAGGAATGGTTTTTAAGTTTGGGCACGAATTTTTCATATGCTCAGGTTTCCTACATTCAAAGCAAACAATGTTAGAAGAGAACTTAGCATTCTTACCATTTTTATGAATGTTCCACTTTTGATGTTGATGCTTGTGCTTTAATAATCTTTTTAATTTATTTGTTATTGACACTAATGCCTTACTTTCATCATCTTTTAAGTCGCTTTTTCTATTGTCTTCAATTTTCAGTACTATAGTTTCACCATCATCCAAAAGTTGTTGACCCAAACTTTGCTCGTAGGCAATGAGTGAGCCAATCAGATTATCAATAGAATAGTCATTTAAATTTTTAGATTCGTAAATTACAACAACTTTGGCATCAAATTTATCAAGTAGAGAACATAGGATTTTATTGACTTTTTCAAAATTTGAAAGCACTATTTCTAATGCTTGTAATGATGTCACAATTTGAGTAAACCTAGTATACATGTCCAAGATCGTCTCATAAGGTTTCATGCTAAAAAGTTTATAATCATTCATTAAAATATTTAACCTAAATTGCTTGATTTCATAAGTACCTTCATATGTAGTGCATAATTTATCCCAAATTTTCTTGCTAGTAGTGCATGCGGATACTAACATATAATCATTAGAATTCAAAGCACAGAAAAAGTAATTCAAATATTTAGCATTCAATTAAGCATTAATTTGTTCTATTATACTCCATTCAAAAATATGAATACAACAACAACAACAACATCAAGCCTTTATCCCACTACGTGGGGTCGGCTACATGAATCCTTTTTCTCCATTGTGTCCTATTAAAAGTCAAATTCTCATTTAAATCTAATAAAGAAAGGTCATTCTTAATATTTTCCAACCAAGTCTTTTTAGGTCTACCCCTACCTTTCTTAACATAAGTCAAATCTAATACCTCTACACTCTTAACCGGGTCATCAGAAGGACGCCGTTTTATGTGACCAAACCATCTAAGTCGACTCTCTCTAATCTTATCTTCTACTAGAGCTACTCCAACCTTTTCACATATATGCTCATTTCGTATCATATCTCTAAGGGTAAAACCACTCATCCACCTGAGCATACTCATCTCTGCCACACTTAACTTAGTATTATGCTTCTCTTTTAATGACCAACATTCGGCACCATAAAGCATTGTAGGCCTCACTACCATCTTATAGAATTTTCCCTTAAGTTTAAGGGGTACATTTCTATTAGATAACAAGCCTAATGCATTCCTCCACTTCAACCATCCAACTTGAATTCTACTGATAATATCCCCATCTATTTCACCATCACTCTGAACAATAGATCCAAGATATCTAAAATGTGTACTCTTATTAATGACTTGATCGCCCAAAGTCACAATCCGGGCACTAGGTCTATTACTACTAAAATTACACTCCATATATTTCGTTTTAGATCTACTCAAGCGAAAACCTACTAAAATTACATTCAAAAAAATGAATATCAATTTTAATTTCATTTATAACACGTGACAGTACAGAATAGCTAGTTTGAATAATATGCCACATTCGATAATCAATTGATTGCAAGAAAGTAGACATACAAATTTTCCAAAAATGAAAAGTAATATTTTCAAATAATGGTGGCCGGGGGATTGAATATCCTTCCGCAATATTACGATTACAACAATTAGCCATTGATTGAATTCAAAAGTTTTTAAACTTAATTTATGAATCCCGCTCTGATACCACTTGAAAGTTCATAAGGGATGTTAAGCACTCAAGAATTAGTCTCGAGGCTAACCAAGAGGGCGGGATTGGATATTGAAAAACTTCTTTAACTATAAGTAAATTCTTTTTATAATTTATAGTGAAAATGCATTAAAACAACTATAAAAGGATTTATCACATATTTCACCCAAGTAGATAATCGCAGTAAAATTAAGTGCGGAAAATAATCAAAAAGAACACACCTGATTTATAGTGGTTCGGTCAAATCAGACCTACGTCTACCACCCAGAACCTCCGATTCCAGGCATTGCACTAAACCTTTAGTGACTCTCCTTTAGCCCTCACAGCTAGGCGGGGAAACCCTTACAAAATCTCTTCCATCTCCCCCGGTGCGGCACAAAACCTGAACTCTTTTTTCTCCCTCCTAGTAAAGGTAGAGAACCTGATCCTTTGGCACCAAAGAGAATTTCTTCTTCGCTAAACTTCCCTCGAGATGAGCCTTGAATCTGATAGTACTTAGTTGCGAGCTTGCCTAAGCAACCGTGTGAAGCCTCTCTACACTCCCTCAAAAATCCCCCTTCCAATGTTCTTCTCCCTCTTAAACTCCACCCTTTCCACTCTCCCTTTTAAGCTCTCTCTTCAAGTTTTCTCCAGAATAAAATGAAGTCTCAATGCTACCAAAGACAACTTCAAAAGTCTTTGACAACCCTTAAATAGAAGGCTTTGAAAACCCTTAAAAATATGTTATGGTGACGAAGATCGTTCAGGACGATCATGTGATCATCATGTACGATCAGTACAAAAAGGCTACTTTATCCAGCACGATCAGCATAGTCCTGGATGGCCCTTTCAATAAATTGTACTTATTTTTCAGGGCAATTAGCTTAAATTCAGACATATCATCTAGCAGATAGTTCGGGAAGTCCAGGAGACTCAGAGGAAAATTAAGGTTTTTGACATAGGTCGTCCAGGACGATCCTGCGATCATCCATGACAATATGATCGACAAATCTAACCTTAATTACTTTTCTTAACCACCTAAATAGTTTAGGCATGATTTGTATTATTTGTCCTAGATGATGTGGATCGTCCGGGACGATTAGAATAAAATCCAAAAATAGAATCTTGCCTAAATTATGTTGGCGGCTAGGGTTTTGAGATCATAATGGATCATCCAGGATGGTATAAATATCATCCGGGATGATTAGTTCAATAGACAGATTATCCAAGATGATCTTAAATCGTCCAGTACGATTTGTTCAAAAGATGAACTTCTGGTTTTGACAAGATCTCACTCCCCCTGAGTGTTTTTGCACATGGTCATACGCAAGCATACACCCTTACAGGACTTGACTCAATAAATCAAAAAGTATATCAAAGAAAATTATAAATATCATCACATCATAACTTATTCTACCCATTCTTGAGCCTTAAATCTTTCTTGGTTGGTGCATGTTGTTCCTTAAATGTTAATATACATACAAACAAATATACATTAAAAATACAAGTAGATGTGAGCCATAATGTTTATTATCATAAAAACAAAAAGTCGTGAGCCCGAGTCACAACAGAGCATATTTGAGCATCCTTTATAGTGAAAGCAACAAGGAATATCAATTACTCACAATGATTGAGAAACGTTTGATTTTCATCAAAGAGTAAAAGCCATATTTTGATTTGATAATTTTTTTACAATATTTGAAAGTGATTGTTGACCTCATTTTTGTATGAAGTCTGTAATGGGATCCTAAAGCTAGCTCAAACTCAAGTCAATCCAATTCCAAGTCAATTCTGAAAGTTCGCTAGGGATGTTAAGCCCTATGAACTTAGCCCAAGCTAACCAAGAGGGGGGTGAATTGGTATTTTAAAAACTCTTTTCACAAAGAAAAAATTGCATAAACAAAATCACACCACAAGAAATAAATGCGGAATTAAAAGTGCGGAAGCAAGAAAAAGAACACAGAAATTTATAGTGGTTCGGTCGACTCGACCTACGTCCACTCCTTGGAGGCACCCTCCAAGTATTGCACTACAAAACGTGACTCTCCTTTAGCCCCCACGGCTAGGGGGAGAAGCCCTCACAAGAACCTCCTTTTTGCCACCCCGACAAGGCAGAGAACCTACCTCCTTTTGCTTCCTCCTGAAGCTGGCAGAGAACCACAACCAAGACTAAACTCCTTACCTCTACCGACCCTTCCATGGACGAGAAACTCTAGACAAAGAACAAGCAGAGCGATCCTTGAAGCAACCCTTGTGAATCCCCTCACAAGCTCCCCCTCAGAAGATCCTCTCTCTCTCCCTCTCTCTCTTTCTCTCCTCAAGGTCTTCTCAGGTCAAGGCAGCAGCCAAAGGTCTTGAAAAATGTTGAACAAGAGCTTATAAATAGAAGAGCTTCAAAGGAGCTCATTAATTGCAAGTAGCCGACTTTATCGTCCAGGCCGATATGTACATCGGCCTGGCCGATCAGTACAAAACTCAGAAGATCGGCCAGAGCATCGCCCTGGATACCCTCCTGGGCGATTGAATTTGGCTTGATCGTCCTGGACGATCTCACTGTTTGAATAGTTGCTATTTGAATGAGTTATATTTATGCAACTTATGTAGTTTTGATGATTCCAAACATTATTGTTCAAATGTATAGTTATCTCCTAACAATTTCAGAAGATTTGCACTTGCTCTTGTGTGTACTAACATTTCAGGAAAATCAGACTCCAGACTACGAAAACTTCAATTCAAATTCAACATGAGATATTATGTATAATTGATGTTTATCTTTTCTTTGAATTAACTTTGAAAGGGAGTGATTGTAATTGAGTGAATAAAATCTCACACACACACACAAATAAGGAGATCTTGAAATTCTATACTGATCGTACAGGACGATATTTATCGTACTGGACGATCTGTCAGTTATCTCCTATAGAGCACTTGGAACGAATAGGAACTTGCCTTGAAAAATTTTCTAAGTCCTATTCGTCCAGGACGAAATTTATCATCGTCCCAGGCGATAGGTTCTCTGGAAAATTTTCGTCCAGACGAAATAAATAATCGTACAGGACGATCAGCTCTCTGGAACTTTTTTCGTACAGACGAAAACAAGTTATCGTCCGCGGCGATAGGTTCTCTGGAAAATTTTCGTCCAGACGAAATAAATAATCGTCCAGGACGATCGGCTCTCTGGAAAATTTTCGTCCAGACGACCACATTTTCGTTCAAACGACAAACCGACTTAGAACAGTTTTCAGCAGTTTCTAGAACCGACCTTGTAATAACCGTTCGTACTGGACGAACCAAGTTCGTACAGGACGATCAGATGTACGAAGTCAGTTCGTACACATATACAAATTGGGTCGTTTCAGATCGTTTAAGTAAAATCGTCCAGGACGATCCAGAATCGTACAGGACGATCCACTGCGTACAGAATTGAAAATTTGCAGTTTTTGGGCGGTTTCACTTGTCTTTTATATAAATAGTCCAAATTAGACTGCCACCCAATCTTTTTGTCATTTGATCTTCGTGCCTTTTGAGAGAATAGCCAAGGAGAGAGTGGAAGAGAGCATTCAAAGGAGGATTCCTACCACTGGAGCTAGAAGGCTTCACTTGGATTGCTAAGGTAAGAGTCTCTACTTGAGAAATTGGATTTCTTCACTCTTTTTCTTTCTTCCTTCTAGATTCTTGTGAGAAGATCATTCAAGAAGGTCCGGTTCTCTGCCGACACTTGGAGAGTGTGAACAGACGAAGGGTTCTCTGCCCACACTAGGAGAGTGTGAAAGGACGAAGGGTTCTCTGCCCACACTAGGAGAGTGTGAAAGGACGAAGGGTTCTCTGCCTACACTTGGAGGGTGTGAAAGGACGACGGTTCTCTGCCGACACTTGGAGAGTGTGAACAGACGAAGGGTTCTCTGCCCACACTAGGAGAGTGTGAAAGGACGAAGGTTCTCTGCCCACACTAGGAGAGTGTGAAAGGACGAAGGGTTCTCTGCCTACACTTGGAGGGTGTGAAAGGACGACGGTTCTCTGCCAACACTGGGTTTTGTGTAAAAGGACGGACGGTTCTCTACCGCACCGGGGAGTGGTGAAAAGAGTGTGTTGTAAGGGCTTCTCCGCCTTGCTGTGGGTGCAAAAGGAGAGTCACTATTGGTATTAGTGCAATACTCAGAGGGTGCCTCTGAGGAGTGGATGTAGGTCTGGTTATAGACCGAACCACTATAAATCTGGTGTCATTTACTTTATAGCTTTTACGTTTCCGCACTTTTAAAATTCAGTTTTAACAACTCTGTGGTTGAAAAATATTTTTCTACTAACTTTAAAAAAAGAAAATTTTATTTCGGTTCAACTTTATTTTTAAGAGGGTTTAAAATTTTAAAAACTACCAATTCACCCCCCTCTTGGTAGCCTTGGGACACTTACTTAGGCTTAACAACCTAATTACTGGACTCAACAAGTGGTATCAGAGCAGAGTTTCAAAATCATAAGTTTGAACTACTTTTTGATTAACGTAGATGGCTACATTTCTAAACCGAAACACACCTGAGGGTTACTCTATCACTAGACCTCCACTGTTTGATAATATTCCTTTTGATTTTTGGAAAACACGCATGTCTACTTTCTTACAGTCACTTGATTATCGCATGTGGATGCTAGTCCAGGAAGGTTACACAAAACCAACTAGATTAGTTGATGGAATTAGGGTAGATACACCCTATGCAGATTGGACTATAGAAGAACGTGACTTAGCACAATTAAATGCGAAATGTTTAAATAGTTTCTTTTGTGCTTTAAAATCTGAAGACTACATGCGAGTTTCCACTTGTAAAAGCGGAAAAGACATATGGGATAGACTTTGTATTACTTATGAAGGGACAAATGAGGTTAAGCAATCAAGACTCAATATCTTGTTACATGACTACGAATTATTTCGCATGAAACCTAATGAATCTATATCTGACATGTACACAAGATTCACTCAAATTGTCACCTCTTTGCATGCACTTGGTAGGGAATTAACTAATGCTGAAATGGTTAATAAAATTCTTCGTTGTTTACCTACTACATACGATGCTAAAATTACTGCAATTACAGAGTCAAAAGATCTGAACATTTATTCAATTGACAATCTTCTTGGTTCACTCATTGCTTACGAGCAAGGAGTAAGTCAAAGAAAGATTGATGCAGGTGAACCAAGAAAGGACAAGAATCTTGCATTAAATGTGGAAGAGTCAGAAAGTGAACACTCACAACCTGAGGATGAAGACGATATAGCACTGATGACTAGACAATTCAGAAGCTTTTTAAAGAGGAAGCAGAAGAGACGCCAGCAATGGAATAGAGGTAAGTATAACAAAAATGGCAGGGTTTCTAATGAATTGATTTGTTATGAATGCAGGAAACCAGGTCATATAAAAACTGATTGTCCAAAACTTAAAGCCACTCCTAGCAAGGAGAAGGTAGAGGAGAAACCAATGGTAAAAAAGGGCAAGAAGAAGTTTCAAAAGGCTTTTTGGGCTGACTCAGCTTCAGACTCATCTGAGACTGAAAACGAAGAAGAAGTCACCAACCTTTGCTTGATGGCAGATAAAGCTGAACAATCAGATCAAGAAGAGATATGTGATTTAACATATGATGAACTGTTTGAAGTTTCTGAACACATGCATGATGCATATAGGAAAACTAAAAAGATGCATTCTAGTTTAATTTTAGAATTGGAAGAGCTTAATAAGGAACACGAAATTCTTAGGAAAGATCATGCTTTAATTGATAGCAACCACATGAAACTACTTGATGAATATGATGACTTGAATAAAAATTTTGAAAATTTAAAATCATCCTATGCTGAACTTGAAAAAGAATTTAAGAAATTTAAGGATGAATCTGAGCACAAGACATATAGAATCAATTATACAAATCGAATCTTGGAGGATATGAATTCATTTTACAAACTTACTATAAGAGCTCTCGAGGATAATAGGAACCCCCCTAAACTTGAAGATTTTACAAATCCTAAATATTATCCTAAATTCATGAAATCCCTTAGAAGACAATCATATGAAAGAAAACATAGGAATATTTTTCCTAATGTTAAATGTAACAATTGTGGATTTTTGGGACATATATCTCACACCTGCACTTTAAAGATGAAACCTAATTTGGTGTGGAGAACTAAGATGCATAAACCTAGACATATCACACATGCATCTGATTATAAATTTCATAAAGGTGAACCCAAACTAGTTTGGGTTCCCAGGTCTAACAATTGAGAATTTTGCAGGAATACTCTCACACAAGACCTCGTGAGAGTATATGGTACCTGGACAGCGGATGTTCTAAGCACATGACTGGAGATACTGCTCAATTCATAACGCTGGAAGCCAGGAGTGGAGGCAAGGTTACACTTGGAGATAATACCACAAAGAAGGTGGTTGGATCAGGTATGATTGGAAATTTGAAAAACTTTTTCATAGATAATGTTTTATTAGTTGAAGGCTTAAAACATAATTTGCTTAGCATAAGTCAGCTATGTGATAAGGGCTATAATGTAAAATTTTTACCTACTAGCTGCATAATTAGCCTAAATGGGAAAATTGTTTTAAATGGAAAAAGGGTGAACAATGTCTACATGCTAGATTTAAATTGTATTCAATCTCCTACTGCTTTTTGTTTGAAAACTGTTTCTGATGAATCATGGCTTTGGCATAGGAGACTTTGTCATTCTAGTATGAAAAATCTTAGAAGAATTACCCAAAAGAATTTGGTTAGAGGAATACCTAAACTAGACTTTACTAAGGACCACTTATGTGATGCATGTCAATTAGGAAAACAAGTGAAGTCCTCTTTTAAATCCAATAAAGATCTTAGGACCAGTAAACCTTTAGAAATTCTTCACATGGATCTTTTTGGACCTGTAAGCACGGTTAGTCTAGGAGGAAAGGTATATGGATTTGTAATAGTAGATCATTTTTCAAGATTCACCTGGGTTAAATTTCTTTTTCATAAGAGTGAATCATTTGAGGAATTCAGAAATTTTTCAACTTGGATACAAAGAAAACTAGGATGTGAAATAATTTCTATACAAAGTGATCATGGAGGAGAATTTGAAAATGAAAGATTTGAAGATTTCTGTAAAGAAAAGGGGATTGATCACAACTTTTCTGCACCTAGAACTCCTCAACAAAATGGAGTAGTTGAAAGAAAGAACAGAACATTAATAGAAGCCGCCCGAGCAATGTTAGCAGAATACTCTCTTCCTAGATATTTTTGGGCTGAGGCGGTTAGCACTGCATGCTATGTTCTGAATAGGGTAAATGTGAGATCAAATTTGAATAAAACACCCTATGAATTGGTAAAAGGTAGAACACCAAATTTGTCTCATTTACATGTATTTGGTTGCAAGGTGTTCATACATAATAATGGAAAATCTGCCTTAGGAAAATTTGATCCAAAATCAGATGAAGGAATTTTTGTTGGATATTCAAGTGTTGGAAAATCTTATAGAGTATTCAACAAAAGAACTTTAGTCATTGAAGAAACCACACATGTTGTTTTTGATGAAAATGGAAACATAGAAGAGCCAAAAGTTGTTGAAGAAGAAATTGAAGAAAACTCCCAAAAGATTGATAGATTAAATTTGGAAGAAAATGTGGAAGAAAATATAGAAAGAGAAGACCCTTTGCCTAGAGATTTGAGATTCTCTAAAAATCACCCAAAGGAATTAATTATAGGTGAACCAAGTGAGGGTGTTAGAACTAGGCGTGGATTAAACAAGGAAGTCAATCATTCAGCCTTCATTTCAACTATTGAACCCACTAACATTGATCAAGCACTTTCAGATGAATTTTGGATATTGGCCATGCAAGAAGAGTTAAATCAATTTGTAAGAAATAAAGTTTGGGAACTAACTACAAGGCCAAAAGATCAAAGTGTTGTTGGAACCAAGTGGGTGTTCAAAAATAAAATGAATGACTCAGGAGTAGTCATTAGAAATAAGGCTAGATTAGTAGCTAAGGGGTATAATCAAATTGAAGGAATTGATTTTGAGGAAACTTTTGCCCCTGTAGCTAGACTTGAAGCAATTAGGGTTTTACTAGCCTTTGCCTGTTTTAAAGGTTTTAAATTGTTTCAAATGGATGTTAAAAGTGCCTTTTTAAATGGAGTAATTGAAGAAGATGTTTTTGTAGAACAACCTCCAGGTTTTGAAAATTCAAAATTTCCAAATCATGTTTTCAAATTAAAAAAAGGCATTATATGGATTGAAACAGGCACCTAGGGCTTGGTATGAGAGGTTAAGCACCTTCCTACTTGAAAGATCTTTTGAAAAAGGAAGTGTGGATACAACTCTCTTTTTAAGAAAAATTGGAAAGGATATACTTATTGTTCAAATTTATGTGGATGACATCATCTTTGGATCTTCAAATAAACATCTTTGTGATGATTTTTCTAAAACAATGAGTAATGAATTCGAAATGAGTCTAATGGGAGATTTAAATTACTTTCTAGGATTTAGCATTAAGCAACTTGAGGAAGGTACTTTTCTTAGTCAAAACAAATATATTAAGGACATCCTCAAAAAATATGAAATGGACAATGCTAAACCTGTTAGTACACCAATGAGTTCTTCAGTTCAGTTGGATAAGGACCTTAAGGGAAAATCTGTTGATCAAAAGAAATTTAGAGGGATAATTGGATCTTTACTTTACTTGACTGCTAGCCGACCAGATATTATGTTTAGTGTTTGCCTATGTGCTAGATTTCAATCAGATCCAAAAGAATCACATTTGACAGCAGTAAAAAGGATTTTAAGATATCTACTAGGAACTCAAAACTTAGGAATTTGGTATCCTAAGTTTAGCTCTTCATTTGAAATTATTGGTTACTCAGATTCTGACTTTGCAGGCTGTAGAGTGGATAGGAAAAGCACTTCTGGAACATGTCAATTCATTGGAAATTCATTAGTTTCATGGTCTAGTAGAAAACAAAATTCAGTGGCACTATCTACTGCAGAAGCAGAATACATTGCATTAGGAAGTTGTGTGGCACAAGTACTTTGGTTAAAACAACAGTTGATTGACTTAGGATTAACTATAGGCACTATTCCAATTTATTGTGACAATACTAGTGCTATTTGTATTTCAAAAAATCCTATTCAACATTCTAGAACCAAACACATCGATATAAGGCATCATTTCATAAGGGATCACGTATCCAAAGGAGAAATTGAACTCATACATGTTTCAACTGAAAATCAACTTGCAGACATTTTTACAAAACCTTTAGCCTTTGATACCTTCAGTACTTTAAGAACAAGGCTTGGTGTTATTGATTTGAATGCTTAACTCAAATGTCTTTGCAAACATTGATACTTGTTATGTTTTGTTTTTGAAATTTTGTGAATTTTGTGTGTTTTTTTAATGAATTGTTTTTGGATTTATGATTTTGTTTTATGTTTTCTGTGTTTCTGATTGTTTTTGTTGATTTTGTTAATTTAAAAATTTAAAAAATCAAAATTAATTTTTGGAGGAAATCGTCCAGGACGAAATATTTTCGTACGGGACGATGTGTAAAGGAACAGTTTGCGAAAATTTAAACCGTTTTAGAGCAGTTTTTTATTGGATCGTCTGTACGATCTGTGATCGTCCAGGACGAAATTTTTTTTTCTCTCAAACGTCGGGACGATTGAATGCAGCGGTTGAGTGGATAAGATAGTTTTTAATACGAACTTCGTCTGTACGAAATTTTCGTTCGTCCAGACGAACATGTGTCGTTTCATTGTAGGGGACGGTTTTCAAGAGTCATCAAAACGAAATACTTTTCGATCGTCTGTACGAAATTTTTTTCGTCTGTACGATCGGTCAAGTCAAAAAGCCTGTACGAAGAGACGCATCGTAAGTTGTGTTGAATACGAAAAGCCGTTACATTTTGGACGAATTGGATCGTCTGTACGAACATGCTTCGTCCAGACGAATTATTATGTTCGTCCAGGACGAATATTTTCGTCCAGGACGAAAGTATCGTTTTTCCTTTAAATATGAAGGCTTTTCAAACTTGAAAATCACACTTTCAAATTTCTTTTTCAATCCCTTTCAACATCAAATCAACAATGGCCTCCTCTAGCAAAAGACAAAAGGTTTTGGTGAAGAAACCAAACAGGAATGCCCCAGACAACTTTCTTTCTAAGGAAAATGAGGAATCTTTTCCTCGTTTTGCCTCAGCAAAAATCACTCCGTCTCGCATTCTTATCCCAGCAGAGTTGAAATATCGGGTAATGCACCTCTTCGCCTCAACCCAATTTCAGTTCATTCTTTCTCTCGTTTACCTCTACAACAAACAAACCTACCATTACTTCCTTGCCAACATGAGTTTCAATTCTGACCACTCTATCATTAGTTCTTTTGTTTTTAAGAAAAAAGTTGAGATCACCAAGCACGATCTTGGTGCATTTTTAAACTTAAGAACTGAGGGATATAGAGCCCACACCCTAATGTCAGAAAACTCCTTCAAATGGTTTGAAATCAATAGGGTAATTAGAGGAAATGCAATTGACAATCATGTTGCTAGAGTCTCAGGTATGACCCAAGATGCCCGAATCATCCAGCATATCCTTAGATCCTCAATTATTCCTAAAGCTGGTGATAGGATTAACATCACTCCTCTCCTTTCTTGTCTAACTTTTTTAATCATGTCAAGACATCCTATTGATGAAGCCCAACTCATCATAGATCATATCTATAGGCTTTCAGAAATAGGACATGCTGATCAGAAGAAAAAGAAAAACATTTCATTAGGGCACTTAATTACCTATATTTTGGAGAAGAAATACAATATAGTGCATCCTGATGAAGAATATGAAGAGCCAGTTTACTATAACAATACATCATTCAGACTGCTCTTCAAGGAAGAAAAAGAAAAAGGGAAAGCACATGACAGTGCTTCAGAAGAAGAAGAAAGAGAAGAAGGAGAGCATACCTCTGCACCTCAGTCAGATTATCAGAATCTGATTGAGAGATTTGATCGTTTAGAGACTCATATTGATCAAAGATTTGATCAATTTGATGCTCAACTTGTGCAGCAACAACATGACATTGGTGTTATTAGAAATGAAGTACATGATATCAATACCAATGTAATGTTGATGGCCTCCTACTTTAACCTTTTCGGTGGCATTCCTCCTCCTCCTCCTCCAGAACAGTAGAGATGATTTTATGTGTTTTTGTAGTACTTGTGTTGTATTTTTTGTTGTGTTGTTGTGATTGTTACTCATTTTTTTCTTGTTATGTTAATGTTTTTGTTAAATGTAGGTATTTGTCTTTTATTTTATGTTGTGTTTAGCTTTTGTGAAATGTAATCTTTTCATATAAATCAATGCATTTCACACTTGTTTCAGTATTGATTTGTTATTGAAATGTGGTTAATTTTTTATGAATTTCATTAGTATTATTTAATCTTCATAGTGCTTAAATTAGATTGTAATTGGAGATTATCTACATTAGAAAATCTAGTCTTTCAAAATTTAAAAGTTGTTTATAACTTGTTGTAATTAGAATTTTTAAATTCATGTCTATTCATTTAGACTACATAAAAGTTAAAATTATTATTGCAATTTAGATGTTTACTTATTTTGTATTTCTTTGTTCAAATAATATTTATGTACTTAGAAATATTTGAAATTTTAGATTATTGATTTTGGAAAGAATTGGTGTAAAGTACTCTTGAAAATTGTACAAAAAGTACAAAAAATCAAAAGAAATGCGCAATGGTTCGCAAATATGAAAAAGAGGCACAAAATCAGCTCAATATCAATAGATGCACAAAAATGTGCTCAAAAAGTTGAAAAAGATGCGCAAAGCGCCACATGTGGTAATTCTCTTCTTTCCAAATTCTTTCAATCTCTTAATTCAAATTGATCTTATGTTCATTTATATTCTATTGAATTTTGAAATATAGAATTTTTTCTTCATCTCTCTTGTAATGATTTTCTATATTCAAATGTCTAAATTGAATCATGTCTTTGCTAAATTCTTCTTACTTACAAAGTTATATCACTTTTTAAATCTCCTGAATTTCTATGATTGACCTAATGTTTTTAGTTTAAAATTGCATACCCTATGTCAATCACCATTTAGATTAAATTTTAACAATGAATTTCATATAATTATTTACATTTCTGGTCTTTTTCTTCTTCACTTTTTGTTGCTGTCAAAAAGGGGGAGAAATTATTAGTTTGTGTATGTTTGTGTTTTATCTTTTTTAGTTGTTCTGTTTGCAATTTTTTAAAAAAAAAAAAAAAAAAAAAAAAAAAAAAAAAAAAAATATTGTTCTTTAATGCCTCCTTATTTTAATGTACTCATAAATTCAGGGGGAGTTTAGGAGATAAAAAATGTGTTTTAACTTGAAACCATACTAATAATAATTGTTTTGCCATCATCAAAAAGGGGGAGATTGTTTGAATAGTTGCTATTTGAATGAGTTATATTTATGCAACTTATGTAGTTTTGATGATTCCAAACATTATTGTTCAAATGTATAGTTATCTCCTAACAATTTCAGAAGATTTGCACTTGCTCTTGTGTGTACTAACATTTCAGGAAAATCAGACTCCAGACTACGAAAACTTCAATTCAAATTCAACATGAGATATTATGTATAATTGATGTTTATCTTTTCTTTGAATTAACTTTGAAAGGGAGTGATTGTAATTGAGTGAATAAAATCTCACACACACACACAAATAAGGAGATCTTGAAATTCTATACTGATCGTACAGGACGATATTTATCGTACTGGACGATCTGTCAGTTATCTCCTATAGAGCACTTGGAACGAATAGGAACTTGCCTTGAAAAATTTTCTAAGTCCTATTCGTCCAGGACGAAATTTATCATCGTCCCAGGCGATAGGTTCTCTGGAAAATTTTCGTCCAGACGAAATAAATAATCGTACAGGACGATCAGCTCTCTGGAACTTTTTTCGTACAGACGAAAACAAGTTATCGTCCGCGGCGATAGGTTCTCTGGAAAATTTTCGTCCAGACGAAATAAATAATCGTCCAGGACGATCGGCTCTCTGGAAAATTTTCGTCCAGACGACCACATTTTCGTTCAAACGACAAACCGACTTAGAACAGTTTTCAGCAGTTTCTAGAACCGACCTTGTAATAACCGTTCGTACTGGACGAACCAAGTTCGTACAGGACGATCAGATGTACGAAGTCAGTTCGTACACATATACAAATTGGGTCGTTTCAGATCGTTTAAGTAAAATCGTCCAGGACGATCCAGAATCGTACAGGACGATCCACTGCGTACAGAATTGAAAATTTGCAGTTTTTGGGCGGTTTCACTTGTCTTTTATATAAATAGTCCAAATTAGACTGCCACCCAATCTTTTTGTCATTTGATCTTCGTGCCTTTTGAGAGAATAGCCAAGGAGAGAGTGGAAGAGAGCATTCAAAGGAGGATTCCTACCACTGGAGCTAGAAGGCTTCACTTGGATTGCTAAGGTAAGAGTCTCTACTTGAGAAATTGGATTTCTTCACTCTTTTTCTTTCTTCCTTCTAGATTCTTGTGAGAAGATCATTCAAGAAGGTCCGGTTCTCTGCCGACACTTGGAGAGTGTGAACAGACGAAGGGTTCTCTGCCCACACTAGGAGAGTGTGAAAGGACGAAGGGTTCTCTGCCCACACTAGGAGAGTGTGAAAGGACGAAGGGTTCTCTGCCTACACTTGGAGGGTGTGAAAGGACGACGGTTCTCTGCCGACACTTGGAGAGTGTGAACAGACGAAGGGTTCTCTGCCCACACTAGGAGAGTGTGAAAGGACGAATGGTTCTCTGCCCACACTAGGAGAGTGTGAAAGGACGAAGGGTTCTCTGCCTACACTTGGAGGGTGTGAAAGGACGACGGTTCTCTGCCAACACTGGGTTTTGTGTAAAAGGACGGACGGTTCTCTACCGCACCGGGGAGTGGTGAAAAGAGTGTGTTGTAAGGGCTTCTCCGCCTTGCTGTGGGTGCAAAAGGAGAGTCACTATTGGTATTAGTGCAATACTCAGAGGGTGCCTCTGAGGAGTGGATGTAGGTCTGGTTATAGACCGAACCACTATAAATCTGGTGTCATTTACTTTATAGCTTTTACGTTTCCGCACTTTTAAAATTCAGTTTTAACAACTCTGTGGTTGAAAAATATTTTTCTACTAACTTTAAAAAAAGAAAATTTTATTTCGGTTCAACTTTATTTTTAAGAGGGTTTAAAATTTTAAAAACTACCAATTCACCCCCCTCTTGGTAGCCTTGGGACACTTACTTAGGCTTAACAACCTAATTACTGGACTCAACACTCACGACCGTCCTGGCCGATTAGTACAAATCCCATCAGATCAGCCAGAGCATTGCCCTGGATGGACTCCTGGACGTTTGAAATTTGGCTTGATCGACCCGGCCGATCTCACGATCGTCCTGGCCGATCAGTTCAAATCAGAGGCAAATCGTCCTGAGCATCGCTCTGTTTTTGAGCTGGCCGATATTTATCGTCCTGAAGTAACTTAAGGTTTTTTGACTAGATCGTCCTGGCCGATACTGAGATCGTCCAGGACGATATGATCGTATCAATCATCCTTAATTACTCCCTTGATTTCCTGATCAATTAAGGCATAATTTGGTAATTTCGTCCAGGCCGATCCTTGGATCGTCCTGACCGATAATTTAAAAATACAATATACCTTAATTGTATATGGCGGCTACTTATTTATGTTTTGAGCTTATCGGCCTGGCCGATACATGTAACGTCCAGGCCGATATGTTAATGACGGCTGCCTTAATTAAGAATCCTTAATTAGACTTTCTATTTTAAGGCTGATCGTCCAGGACGATGTAAATATCGTCCTTGCCGATATGAGCAAAAACAAAAATTCTAAGTCTCTCAAGTGTGTGGGTGTAGGGTTACTTAGCATCAGTCTCTTTGACCATTACAAGTAGACTCAAAAAGGTGAAAAACAAAAGTACAGACACTCTCAACCCTAAACCTACGCAATCATGAACTGGCTTCTTCTTGATCGTCCGATCTTCGATTCCTGAAAAGTTAGAAGCAACAAGTAGTCCAAGAGAAATAGTGTTTGTCAATCATCAAAACATAAGCCATGAAAAAATAGATTTGCAATAATCTCCCCCTTTTTGATGATGGCAAAAACACTGCGAAAAAAAACTGTTAACAGTAAAAGTTCAGGATTGATGTTAACCTTCTCCCCCTTTTGACATATCAAAAAGGAGGGAACAAAAAGGCAAAGCAAAGAGATCCCCTTTTTTTTTTAACCAAGGCATGAAAATGATATAGTATTCCATGTTATTGATTTAAAAATTTGTGAGTTAATGTGTTAATAATCTCATTAATCTATAAAATAGTAGAATATCCGATCATGGTTACCCTTAGCTCAGACTTTTTCTTAGGGTAGAATCGTCTTTTGAAATCAATGACCTAACTCAAAGAATTAATTGGATATGAGAAAAGGAATCCATCCTATCACTTGGCTTAAGAAAAAACATCCTTATAAAATAATGAAGTAAAGTAAATTTGTCACGATCGCAAAATAATCGAAATCAAGCCTTTGATAACCAAAACTTCTAAGTTCTAAAAGATTTAAAAAGGGAGAATAGCTTGCTTTTGAGTGGGCTCATTTTATGCCTCTTATCAATTTAGTGGCGCTTTGCGCATCTTTTTATAGATTTCTCAATTTTTGGCGTCTTTGCGCATCTTTTGTTGGCATCATTGGCCAGATTTTATTATTTTTGCAAGCTATATTCTCTTTTATAATCTTTTAAAAAAGATCTTAGTTGTGAATATATCTTCTCAAATATTAGAGAATAGGAGCTCTCTCTAACATAAGGAAGAATTACCACAAGCAAAATTAATAATCAAAGACAAGGGTAATGAGAAATCTCGATGTGATAAAAAAACTTGAAACATTATAAGTATAAGATAGATTTGCTTAAGTAAGCTTAAGAAAAGATCTCAATTCCATAAACAATCTTTAATTTGAGATAGACTTTTGATTAGAAAAGAAAACTATGCCACTAAAATAGGTTAGAGAAAGAGACACAATCACAAAATATTCCTACCATCTAAGAGATTAAGTAGATAAAAATATATTGACTACAAATTTCCAAAAGCAAGGACAAGGAATATAATACCAAATTAGCGATGATTTTGAAGACAAAGTAAAAAGAGACAAAAGAAAAAGTAAAACACACTGAAAAGCTAAAACAACAAACAAAGAAAACAAAAACAAAAGAAAATAAAAAGTTTCAAGCATTTATGTCAATCACACCCAACCTGGTCCTTAAAGAACTGAAAGTATCGAAGGCCAGTGGTTTAGTAAAGATGTCTGCCAGTTGGTTTTCAGTTGTCATATGGTGTAACTCAATGTCTCCCTTAGTCACATGATCTCTAATGAAGTGATGTCTAATGTCAATGTGTTTAGTCTTTGAATGTTGGATAGGATTCTTAGAGATGCATATGGCACTAGTGTTGTCACAAAAGATTGAGATGGTGCTTACATGTAATCCTAAATCCAATACCTGTTGTTTCAACCAAAGGACTTAGGCCACACAACTTCCAAGAGTAATGTATTCAGCTTCAGCAGTAGAAAGTGCAACAGAGTTTTGCTTCCTACTAGACCAAGAGACCAAAGATTGTCCAATGAATTGACAAGTTCCAGAAGTGCTCTTTCTATCCACCTTGCATCCTGCAAAATCAGAGTCAGAAAAACCAATAATCTCAAAAGAAGTGCTATGTCTAGGGTACCAAATCCCTAATCCTTGTGTCCCCAAAAGGTATCTAAAAATCCTCTTAACAGCAGTCATGTAGGATTCCTTAGGGTCAGCTTGAAACCTAGCACAAAGGCAAACACTAAACATGATGTCAGGTCGGCTCGCAGTCAAGTAAAATAAAGATCCAATCATGCCTCTATACTTCTTCTAATCAACAGACTTACCACTTGGGTCCTTGTCCAATTGAGCACTGGAAGTCATGGGAGTGTTAATTGGCTTGGCTTTGTCCATCTCATATTTCTTTAAAATGTCCTTTATGTATTTTGTTTGATTTAAAAAAGTTCTATCCTCCAATTGTTTTATGCTAAACCCCAAAAAGTAGGACAACTCTCCCATAAACTCATCTCAAACTCTCTACTTATTATTTTAGAAAAATCATCACACAATTTTTTATTAGAAGATCCAAAGAGTATATCATCCACATAAATCTGAACAATGAGTAAATCATCTCCAACTCTCCTAAGAAAAAGGGTGGTGTCTACGCTCCCCTTGACAAACTCCCTCTCTAGTAAGAATGTGCTAAACCTCTCATACCAAGCTCTTGGTGCCTGTTTTAAACCATACAATGCCTTTTTTAATTTAAACACATGATTTGGAAATTGGGAGCTCTCAAAACATGGAGGTTGTTCTACAAAAATATCTTCTTTTATTTCCCCATTTAAAAAGGCACTCTTGACATCCATTTGAAAAAGCTTAAATCCTTTATAACAGGCAAAGGCTAATAGCACTCTAATGGCTTCCAATCTAGCTACAGGGGCAAAAGTCTCCTCAAAGTCTATCCCTTCTATTTGAATGTACCCCTTAGCCACCAATCTTGCTTTATTCCTTACCACCACTCCTGAATCATTCACTTTGTTCTTAAAGACCCACTTTGTCCCAACCACACTTTGTTCCTTAGGTCTTTCCACAAGTTCCCAAACATCATTCCTAACAAATTGATTCAATTCTTCTTGCATTGCTAAAATCCAAAACTCATCAGAAAGGGCTTGGTTAATGGTGGTGGGTTCAGTCATAGAAATAAAGGCAGAGTGGTTCACCTCCTTCCTAAGTCCATGTCTAGTCTTAACCCCACTAGAAGGGTCTCCTAAGATCAAATCCTTGGGGTGACTTGTAGAGTATCTCCAATCTCTAGGCAAAGGGTGTGAAGGTTCTCCCCTTTCAATAAAGTTTTCTACTCCTTGGGTGACTCCTTCTACTCCTCCATTACTTAGGTGCTCACTCCCCTTCCCCAAATTTTCTACTCCACTTGTAATCTCTCCAACATCATCATCTTCTACTCCATATTTCTTAGGATCAGACTCATCAAAAACTACATGGGTTGTCTCTTCCACCATCAACGTTCTCTTGTTAAACACCCTAAAAGACTTCCCAACACTAGAGTATCCCAAGAATACTCCTTCATCAGATTTAGGATCAAATTTTCCCAAGTGAGACTTCCCATTATTGTGAATGAAAACCTTACAACCAAAGACATGAAGGTGGGAAAGATTGAGTGTCCTACCCTTAAGGATCTCATAGGGTGTCTTCTCTAATTTGGCTCTAACATTCACCCTATTCAACACATAACAAGCTGTGTTAACCGCTTCAGCCCAAAAGTATTTTGGAAGTGAATACTCAGCAAGCATGGCTCTAGCGGCTTCCACCAAGGTCCGGTTCTTTCTTTCAGCAACCCCATTCTGCTGAGGGGTCCTAGGTGCTGAAAAATTGTGGTTAATCCCCTTATCCTCACAAAAATCTCCAAATCTCTCATTTTCAAACTCTCCCCCATGATCACTATGGATGGTCAAAATCTCACAACCTAGCTTTTTCTGAATCCAAGTAGAAAATGTTTTAAACTCCTCAAAAAATTCATTTTTATGTGAAAGAAATCTAGTCCAAGTGAACCTTGAGTAGTCATCAACAATCACAAAACCATAGACTTTCCCTCCCAAACTAGCCGTACTAATGGGTCCAAACAAATCCATGTGAAGGACTTCTAAAGGTCTAGAGGTGCTAATGTCCTTAATGGGGTAAAAAGTGGAATGGTCTTGCTTTCCTAGTTGACAGGCATCACAAAGGTGGTCTTTTGTAAACTTAAGTTTGGGGACACCTCTAACTAGGTCCTTTTAGGTCACTTTCCTAAGGGTTTTTATACTTGCATGACAAAGCCTCCTATGCCACAACCAAGAATCATCAATCCCAATTTTTAAGCAAAAAGAAGCAGCACATTCAATGTTATTTAAATCAAGCATGTAGATGTTGTTGATCCTCTTTCCCTGGAAAATAGTGTTGTTACTTAAACTTACAATGCATGAATCCGTAAAGAATTGCACGATGAAGCCTTTGTCACAGAATTGACTGATGCTGAGCAAGTTGTGCTTCAATCCATCTACAAGCAAAACATTTTCAATCATAAGGTTCTTGGAATTACCAATTATACCTGCTCCTACCACCTTCCTGGTGGTGTTGTCTCCAAGAGTAACCTTGCCTCCAGTCCTGAACTCTAGTACAACAAACTGGCTAGCATCACCAGTCATATGTCGAGAGCATCCACTGTCCAGGTACCACATACTCTCACGAGATCTTTTGTGAGAGCCCTCCTGCAAAATTATCAAATGTTAAATTTAGGAACCCAAGCAGGTTTGGGTTCCTTCTTATGAAGAGAAGAATGCAATGCATGTGTGGTATGCTGTGGATCATGCACCTTAGGTATCCACACCCAATGTGTATTATGGTGAATCGTACAAGTGTGTGAGATGTGTCCTAGCATGCCACATGAAAAACATCTAACTCCAGGAAAGGGATTTCTTAAGTGATTTGAGTTATAATGTCTCTTCCTAGGTTTTGGCAATTGATCAAAAGTAGATGTCATCCTAGTTTTCTTACATGTTTCTAAATCATTTTGAATCTTCAAATTAGTGCTTTTTAAAACTTCATTTTCAATCCTCAAATTTTTCTCTATCTCCTTAGACTTCTCAAAATCAGATTCAAGTGATGTGTGTGTGACTTTTAATGCATCAAAATTTTTAACTAGCTCACAATGATTTTTATTTAACTCATAAAATTCATCAAATAAATTCATGTGATTTGAATCAATTGTTTGATGGTCTTTAATCAAAATTTCATGCTCTTTTTGTAGATTTAAAAATTATAATTTCAAGCTAGCATGTGTTTTCTTTAATTTCCTATATGATGCATGGATTTTTTCGGACACTTCAAGAAGTTGATCGTAGGAAAGTTCACATACCTCTTCTTGATCAGTATTGTTGTCTTCCATCAAGCACAATTTTGATGTTTCATCTTCTGGATCTGTCTCTGATGAATCTGATGCCGAATTTCCCCAAAAAGCTTTTTGTACTTTCCTCTTGTCCTTCCTTGGCTTAGGTTTCTCCTCACCTTTTCCTTTGCTTGAGTGATCTTTAAGCGTAGGGCAATCAGTTCTCACATGTCCAGGCTTCCTGCATTCAAAACAAATAACATCAGAAGATCCTTTAATATACTTATGATCCTTACATTTCCTCAAACTTTGATGATGCTTTTGTTTCTTGTTTAGAAAGCTTTTGAACTGCCTTGTGATGAAGACAACTTCATCGCTTTCAGACCCGGAAGATTCAGAATCCGATTTGTGCGCCTTCAGTTCAATTGTTTTCTCCTTTTTCTTCTCACCTGCATCAAGATTTCTTTGATTCACCCCTTGCTCGTAAGCAATGAGTGAGCCAAGTAAGTTATCAATAGAATAGGTGTTCAAATCTTTAGATTCAGTGATTGCAGTGATTTTAGCATCATAAGACGAATGCAAGCATCTCAAAATCTTGTTAACTTTTTCATAGTTTGAAAGTTCTTTTCCTAGTGCATGCAATGAAGTAACTATCTAGGTAAACCTAGTGTACATGTCAGAAATTGATTCATGAGGTTTCATACGAAAAAGTTTGTAGTCATGCAAGAGAATGTTTAAAAAGGATTATTTAACATCATTAGTACCTTCATAGGTGATGCACAATTTATCCCAAATCTCTTTACCAGTTTTGCAAGTTGAGACACGCATGTAATCCTCAGATTTTTAAGCACAGAAAAAGCAGTTCAAACATTTCGCATTTAATTGAACTAAATCTCGTTCATCAAAAGTCCATTCAGTAAAAGCAACTTCAGTTTTAACACCATTAATTTCACGAGAAGGTGGAGAATAACCTTCTTGAATAAGCATCCACATGCGATAATCAGTAGATTGTAAAAATGTTGACATGCGGGATTTCCAAAAATCAAAAGGTAGGTTATCGAACAGGGGAGGTCGGGTAATAGAATACCCTTCCGTAGTGTTGCGATTCCCAAGGTTAGCCATGGATCTAATTCAAAAAGTTTTCAAACTTAAATTTTCGAATCCCGCTCTGATACCACTTAAAAGTTCGCTAGGGATGTTAAGCCCTATGAACTTAGTCCCAAGCTAACCAAGAGGGGGGGTGAATTGGTATTTTAAAAACTCTTTTCACAAAGAAAAAATTGCATAAACCAAATCACACCATAAGAAATAAATGCGGAATTAAAAGTGCGGAAGCAAGAAAAAGAACACATAAATTTATAGTGGTTCGGTCGACTCGACCTATGTCCACTCCTTAGAGGCACCCTACAAGTATTGCACTACAAAACGTGACTCTCCTTTAGCCCCCACGGCTAGGCGGAGAAGCCCTCATAAGAACCTCCTTTTTGCCACCCCAGCAAGGCAGAGAACCTACCTCCTTTTGCTTCCTCCTGAAGCTGGCAGAGAACCACAACCAAGACCAAACTCCTTACCTCTACCGACCCTTCCACAGACGAGAAACTCTAGATGAAGAACGAGTAGAGCGGTCCTTGAAGCAACCCTTGTGAATCCCCTCACAAGCTCCCCCTCACAAGATCCTCTCTCTCTCCCTCTCTCTCTTTCTCTCCTCAAGGTCTTCTCAGGTCAAGGCAGCAGCCAAAGGTCTTGAAAAATGTTGAACAAGAGCTCTTAAATAGAAGAGCTTCAAAGGAGCTCATTAATTGCAAGTAGCCAACTTTATCGTCTAGGCCGATATGTACATCGGCCTGGCCGATCAGTACAAAACTCAGAAGATCAGCCAGAGCATCGCCCTGGATACCCTCCTGGACGATTGAATTTTGGCTTGATCGTTCCGGACGATCTCACGACCGTCCTGGCAGATTAGTACAAATCCCATCAGATCGGCCAGAGCATCACCCTGGATGGACTCCTGGATGTTTGAAATTTGGCTTGATCGTCCCGGCCGATCGGTTCAAATCAGAGGCAAATCGTCCTGAGCATCGCCCTGTTTTTGAGCTGGCCGATATTTATCGTCCTGAAGTAACTTAAGGTTTTTTGACTAGATCGTCCTGGCTGATACTGAGATCGTCCAGAACGATATGATCATATCAATCATCCTTAATTACTCCCTTGATTTCCTGATCAATTAAGGCATAATTTGGTAATTTCGTCCAGGCCGATCCTTGGATTGTCCTGGCCGATAATTTAAAAATACAGTATACCTTAATTGTCTATGGCGGCTACTTCTTTCTGTTTTGAGCTTATCGGCCTGGCCGATACATGTATCGTCCAGGCCGATATGTTAATGACGGCTACCTTAATTAAGAATCCTTAATTAGACTTTCTGTTTTAAGCCTGATCGTCCAGGACGATGTAAATATCGTCCTGGCCGATATGAGCAAAAATAGAAATTCTAAGTCTCTCAAGTGTGTGTGTGTGTGTAGGGTTACTTAGCATCTGTCTCTTTGACCATTACAAGTAGACTCAAAAAGGTGAAAAACAAAAGTACAGACTGACTCAACCCTAAACCTACGCAATCCTGAACTGGCTTCTTTTTGATCGTCCGATCTTCGATTCCTGAAAAAGTTAGAAGCAACAAGTAGTCTAAGAGAAATAGTGTTTGTCAATCATCAAAACATAAGCCATGAAAAAATAGATTTGTAACAAATTCCAGACCCAGATCTCAGGTCCTAAGGCACTGTCCAAAAGACATTTTCTAGTGAATTTTCAAACATTTCAAAACCCTATCAAATGACCTCTGATTCAGAATCTGTCAGTTTCATACTGATGGGACATGTCTTTAGAGGCAACCCTCCAAATTTAAGTTCATTCTGAGGTCTATAACCCCATAATCTCCATTGAAACCCAAAGGCCGTAAAGCCTTCAAATATTTACAGCCTATGCCACTGGATCTTTCACCCAGTGGATCCTGACCCTGGAGTTTCCTCCTAAGCTCCCAATCACTTCCAAATCATTAATCCTGACATGTTGATCAATAAACTGTATTTTTCTGGATTCATTTCAGCCCCAATGAACCTGAGGTTAAAATGACTAAAATGCCCCACAGGGGTGCAAATAGTCATTTTTAACCAAATGATCCCCAAATTGAATGCAACCACCTCCAGCAAGTTTCAAATGACATTTCAAGCCTGTTAGAACCATTTCCAAACTTTGGGTCAACCTAGTTGACCAAGTCAACAGGGTTAACCTAAGAGATCCTTTAAGGGTTTAAATAGGTGTTTTGACCCAAATGACCAATTTAAACCCTGAAATCACTCTCACTAGACTCCAAATACCTAATCAAACTTGTTCAGTCCAGATCCACACCCTGGGTCAATCTGGTTGACCCAGTCATCCTAATTGACTCAATTCTCCCTTAAGGCTTTGAATGAGTTATTTCAACCCATTCAACCTATCAAACTCGTGCCAAGTTATCAAACCATTCCTATCAATGCTTTGAACTTCTCCAAGTGATCCATGAGTCAAGTCATATTCACTTTGACCAAGTCAACATTGGCAGACTTGGTCAAAATGGCTTAAACTCCCTCTCATGCCTTTAAAACTCAAAGCTTGATTATCAAACTCATCCAAACTAAATCATTCAAGCACTCATGGCATTCCCATATGCCACCTCACCAGTCAACATTCCTAGTTTACTGGTCAAACAGTTAATGAGTGGTCAAATGACCTTTTAAATGGCTAAATCACTTAGTTCAAGCTACTCCAACCCATTTGAGCTTCCTCCAACTCATCATTCCAGCTCTCAAAACATCTTTCACTGCCATATCAATAGGTCTAGTGGCTTTAGACCAGTCAAATAGTCAAATCAAGGCTTAAGAGGGGTCAAACTTGGTCAAAACCCCTCTTAAATCTAATCTATCCTAATCCAAATCATCTCGGCTGTTTAGAGAGATTCCAGAACCTTCCTAGACTCTACCCCAGCCCTTTGATCAGCATCAGATGGCTTATATCACTCCCATGTGCTTACCAAAGACAAAAATCCCTTTACACCTAGGATGTCCTTGCTTGTCCTTTGATTCTCTGCACCCCAACAACCACCAGGCCACTTGGCAGCAATCCATAGACCTACCAAATGCATCCCAGCCACCCAATGGCTCCTGGGTCATTTGAATTGGCCAAAAGAAGCTAAAACGAGCTGATTCTATTTTTACCTTCTCTCTCTACACTCATGTTCTCCAGGAGATTTCTCTTTTCGTTTTGGCTCAAGAGGTTTTCTTCTACATTCCCCACCTAAAACCCGGCGGATGGAGGCGGCTGGAGGCAAGAATCCTGCCAAACTGAGCCTAAAGACCATCCCAGGCTTGTAGCTTGATATCCAGACCTCTTCAGCCCTTGGAGTCTTCTGGATAAATAATCTAGGACAATCAAGGAATTCAACAAGCCTTCAAACATCAAAATCCATCCACTCTATCAAGGTAAAGAGCTAACCCTAGCTAGATCTACTTAGATTTAAATAACTTTTCATAAAGCACTTTTCAAATCATAAAATTAATTCCCCATTGCTCTATTATGTCTCATAAAGCTCTATTTAAAATTTCATGAGTTTTGGTTTAGTATTTTGGAAGAACGAGCCGTTCTTCATCATCTAGGGTTTAAAATATGCATGCATGGCCTGTACAAGATCTGGACCGTTGATCTCATGATCAATGGTCCCGATCATGTTATTTTGCAGCTTGAGTAGGCCGCACGATCCACGTCTGTTGCACAAATCACCATCTGGCCAGATCTTGACCGTCTATCTCGAGCAGCATATGATCTAACGGCTGGCGGCATTCGATGACGTGGTTAAGTCGAAACCGCGTCCATGCCGCCATTCTCTCCGTGCCAGCCAATGGGGTTTCACCACCTGTCCCGCCGGCGCCGCCATTTCCTGTAAAATTAAAATAAATCATTTTAAATTCATTTAAACCACTTAAACTTTAAAAAAATCATTAAAAATAAAATATAAAACCAAAAAATGTGTATAATAGCTCGTTTTCTCCAGTTTTTCATTCTCTTTATTTTAAAAATAATTTTAAATAAAAAATATAAATATATGCAGAGTTATATAGCTTTGAGTGTTTTCAAACTTTTGCTAATAACTTTTTATATATTTTATAAATTGATACCAAATTTAAATGGCATAATCTACAGAGTTTTAAAAGTATCCAGTAATTTTCCTAGATTTATTTGAGCTATATTTTGATAGTTATTGAATTTTCAAAGTACAAGGGTATTTCTATATTATATATATTTTAAAATCAAATTATAAATAAATTTAAATCCATATGCATTCAAACACCCATTAGAATCTTTAAGCAGGGCTTTATCATGACTAAATGAGTTTAATGGGGAATGTTCAATGGTTTGTAAAAGCAATATCATCATCATCATCTCTTGATTGAATTTTCAAGTGGTAGGATTGTCACCTAATCCTAATGCTTGGAAATTCATCAATCTTACATTCATTTCATACTCCTCTTAGATTTAGTGCACTATTGTTCATGTTTGCTTTGGTTTGATTGTAATTAGTGTCCAAGGGTTAGTGAACATGGTTTGTCATCCTATAATCTAGTGACACTAAGGACAATAATTAAGATTGAGTCTTAGCAAATTTAGTCAAATCTAGGAAGAACTGCACACATCTCTTTTGAGATGAAACTCAAACATAGAAAACTAGTATCACAATCCCTTAAATCAAATATACTTTGATTTGACATTAATTGATCTTATAACAACTAGTAGATTAAGGATTTTTGCTCTTTTGTTTTAATAAACTCTAAATAAATCAAATAAAACCCATAAAAATCTAAAATAAATTTCAAATCATTCTAATTAACTCTAAAACATATTTTAAACCTTTTAAAATCAAAATGTAAATTCAAATTTCATTAAATGTCATTAAACCCAAATCAATCCTTAATTAACTCTAAAAAATTCTAAAAAATGTAATAAATCAAATTTAAACTCAAAAAATACAAACAATACATCTAACTGACTAGAATTAAATTCTTAATCAACGAAAAAATAAAACCAAATTTATTTGACAGTAGACTAAAGCTTAATTCAATTTTAAGTAAAATTTAATATTTAATTCATTTAATTAATTAATAAAATTTTAAAATTCCAATAAATTCTCAAACACTTGGAAATCCCTCCTCAGGTCATTCATGACCTTTGGAGCTGATTTCAAGGAGTTGAGAACTCATTTGGAGCAAAAACATAAAAATGGCCCTTTAATTAAACAATTTCAAAAATTCCAATAAATAGCTCAAACTTTTAAAATTCATAACTAATTCAAGAAAAATCCAAATCAATCAAACTTAGTTGCATTCAGCTCATAATAAGGCCTAATATTTACTAAAAATGTAAAAGTTCCAGAAAATCATTAAATTCAAAAAGTCAACAAAATGGTCAATTGTAGTTCAAAATTAGTTCAAAACTTCAAACCTTCATAACTAAATCTAGAAAAATCCAATTTCAGCATACTTACCTTTTAACTGATCGCCTTAAGGTGTAATATTTTAATAAAATTCTAACTTTGCAGAAAATACCTTTAATCAAAAAGACAATTTTCAACCCCTTAATTAAATGATTAAAATATTCCAAAAATTCTTTAAAAAATTTAAAATTGTTTTAAAACTTCGTAAATGTCTGACCAACTCCTAAAACCAGTAATCAAACACTTATAAATAAAATTCATTAACTCTTAAGTCTTAACCAAAACAAGCCACTTAATTATACCGGGTACCACTAGGTAACCCAGGCCTACGAGGCTATTAGCTTAGCCCTAAGGAAGGTGAAATAAACTTCATGGCCTCAGTGAGCAACAAAGGTGGTATTCACCCAACAATTAAAATCAACCTTTAAAATCAAATTCAAATAATTAAATATTCAATAAATAATTCAAAGTTCTAAATATTATAATAAAATTCATTAAAAATTAAATTAAATTTTGATTCTTCTAAACTAAGTTAATTTGATAATTTGATCGATTAGAATTTATTTTAATCAATCAAATTTGATTATTAATTTAGATTAAGTGAATCAAGGCTTCTATGCCTAAAGCCTGATTCCTTTTGGAGAGCTTTAGGCATTTTGATTTAAAGAAGCCTTTAATACACATAAATAACAAAGAGATCTCCTATGTGTTGTGCACGACTCCTTTTAGGAAGGAACTAATACATTTGGATTTGGAGATCTTCAAACAAATATAATAATACACTGACCTTATACGACGTGCTAGATTCTTTCGGGAGGGTACGTGGTATTGCATTCATAAGGTCCCTTTCTCTCTCTCTAATAAAACTTCAGGGATTCTCAAAATGAACACTTATCTTCTTTATAAGACGAGTGTGTATTTTGAAAGTCCTAGGACTTGTAAATTGATAATTTCATGCACTTAGGGAATTATCAATCTATAAGTTCTTTAGAATTAAATTGAACAACTTTAACATCTTAAAATTGGAATAATTTGTAAATGATTCAAATACACTTTATTTAAACTCTAACAAAATTCCCTTGGCCTATAATAAATTAATCCTAATAATATACACAATTTAAACAATAAACCCATTAGGACCTATCCAAGCCACACAACCTTCTTCACACACTTAGATGCTTGCTAGGACAACCAACTCTAGCCTAGGTTAGGCCGGTGGTTTGTTGTGTTTTGTTTGCGGGTGTCTTGCCTAGAGGGCACCTATGTGTGATTGCTTACATTTCTGTACTACATAGCATGCGTATCTTTTTTCTTATCTGTACACTAGAGAGTGGAGTGAATAAAGCGAGGGCCGTGTACTTTACTTTCCTGCATTTATAATGTACACAACGCACTCATAACATGCATAATTACATAACTGCTCTACTTTTACTGCTTTTACTTACCTGTAACTTAGAATGTTCTTAGGATCTGATGTATTGAAAAGAAATGTAAAGCTTTTTATTTCCTAGATTTGTTGTATATAGATTGAGTCTGTAAAGTGTCTGGAGTCTGTAAAAGAATTAAAGACAGCTGCTTATAGATATACAAATGGAGCTCCAAAAAGTAATATCCTCTTTCAGGAGGACGTTCCTTTTTGGAATTCCATAGAAGACCTGGAGCCCGAAGACCCTAAGCAGTTGCATTTAATTATACTCTCATATAGGATTAGAACCCAGGCTTGTGGTTGGTGGATCCTGGCCACCTTTACTTTCCTGCAGACCCTGGGATGTACTCTATAAATTTATATTAATAAAATCAGCTCTTTTATTTACAACTGTTTCATGCATCATCAGCATACGAGTAGATTTCTGGTTTTTGTAAGCATATTACTCTGCATTTATTTTAAATTTCTTCAATTACTCCTTGATTCCTAGGATAGAGCCATCTTAACTCTTGCATCATCGGCGAATTGTTGTGATTAGGATTGTTAGCTGGCAGCCCACTCTAGGCAGGTGGTAAGTCCAGATCGTATACACTTCTCTCTGCACATTCTTTCTAATCAATTCTAACTCTTCTAAATTCAAAACTCTATAATCTAAAGCCTGATCATGGAAATTTAAATTAGCCCAAATATTCGATTAAAATTATATATAATTTTTGAAACTAATTAGTCTTCATTTAAATCAAGAGTATTCTCTTAGGAGATGTAATTAATTATAGGGGCTTGCCCCTATAGGGAGTTTAGATCCCAGAATAATCTAAACCCTATCTTAGTTTCCTTTCTGAGGTGGGAGAAAGATCTGTGAACGTAGATTAGTACTTTATCTATATTTTAAAAATTTATTTCTATAATCAAAAGATAAATAGATAATTGATCTGCTCTTACAGGCAGGTCAAATATCTTTTATATTTAATAATAGAAAGAAATCTATAACTCATTAGTCTAATCAGGTCGATAGGATAATATACGAGTCGTTCTTCGGGACGATTTATATATTCCCTATACTGCACCTAATTAGAATAATGAATTATGGTTTTCTTTCTCTAAAATCAATAGAAGGACATTAGGCTGCTCCTCGGGCGGTATAATGTCCGACTATGTAGATTTAACTGAAAGAAATATTAAAATATAAATAAAGCAAATCGTGTGAGAAATAAAAAATATTTTTTAAAATTTAAATATTTAAAAGTAAATCTAATATCCTTAAAAGTATTTTTTTAACTTAAATATTTAAAAGCAAATGAAATATTTTCTAGCAAGTAGTATTTTTAAAATAAAAGTAGAGTTAAAAATATTTCTCACAGTGATCACTTAAGTTTTTATAATCTTAACCTAATGAAAATGACATATGAGAAAAGATTCAACAACTCAATGAAGGATGGGTTGACTCCCTCAAAATTAAATAGTTTGAATATGACCAAAATTAGTTTTTATCAAATAGTCAAAACTTGACAACTTTCTTTAAAGAAAATTGTAGTTTCAAACATTTTAAATTTCAATGCTATAGAAAGATTCTTTGATGGGGATAGAGTTGTTTAGCCTCTAACATCTGTTAAGATAGTTGCTATTTGCATGTTTTACATTCTTCCAACTTATATAATTTTGATGATTCCAAATATTATTGTTCAAATGTGTAGTTATCTCCTTACAATTTTAGAAGATTTGTATTTGCTCTTGTTTGTACTAACATTTCAGGTGAATCAAACTCTCAAACACGAAGTCTTCAAATCAAATTCAACAAGAAATAATTTTAGTTTTTGAAGCTTAAAATTATCATTTGAATTGAGAGGGAGTGATTGTAATTGAGTGAATAAAAACATACACACAAACTTAAGGAGAACAAAAAATTTGTACTGATCGTACGGGACGATATCGGATCGTACGGGACGATCAGTCAGTTATCTCTCTATAAGAGCACATAGAACGAACTGAAACTGCCTGAAGAAAAATTTTCTAAGTCATGTTCGTACGGGACGAAATTAATTATCGTCTGGACGATTTGCTCTTTGTAAGAATTTCGTCCTAAAATGAAATTAATTAACGTCAGGACGATTTTCTCTCTGGATGAATTTGGTCCAGACGATCGCAATTTCGTACAGACGATCAAACCGACTTAAGACAGTTTCCTGAAGTTTTTGGAACCGACCTTATGATAACTGTTCGTCTGGACGAACCTAGTTCGTACAGACAATTATCGTGTACGAAATTATTTCGTACACATATGCAATCAGGTTCATTTCAAGGCTTTTAAGTAAAATCATCCGGGATGATGTTAGATCGTACGGGACGATCATGTTCAACATAACTTGAAATCTACCATTTTTAGATGGTTTTTCTTGTCTCTTCTATAAATAGGCCTTTTTAAACTGGAACTTAATCTTTTTGGTCATTGATCTTCGTGCCTATTGAGAAGAGAGTTAAGGAGAGAGTTTGAGAGAGTATTTGAAGGAGATTTCTTGCCATTGGAGCATGAAGGTTTCACTTGGTACTCAAGGGTAAGTGTTTCCACTTTCAAGTTTGAGATTACTTCACTCTTCTCTCTTTTCTTTTAGATTGGACTTGTGAAGAAGATCTTGGAAGAAGATCTGGTTCTCTGCCGACACTTGGAGGGTGTGAACAGCCGAGGGTTCTCTGCCCACACTTAGAGGGTGTGAAAGGATGAAGGGTTCTTTGCCCGCACTTGGAGGGTATGAAAGGACGACGGTATTCTGCCCGCACTTGGAGGGTATGAAAGGACGACGGTATTCTGCCAACACTTGGGATAGTGTGAAAGGACGAACGGTTCTCTACCGACATCGGGGAGTGTGAAAGGATGACGGTACTTTGCCAACACTTGGGATAGTGTGAAAGGATGAACAATTATCTGCGGACATCGGAAGAGTGTGAAAGGACAACGGTTCTCTGCCGCATCGGGTAGTGGTGAAAAGTGTTTTTAAAGGCTTCTCCGCCTTGCTGTAGGTGCTAAAGGAGAGTCACTATTTGGTATTAGTGTAATACTCAGAGGGTGCTTCTGGGGAGTGGATGTAGGTCTGGTTTTGACCGAACCACTATAAATTTGGTGTCATTTATTTTCCGCTGCTTATTTATTTTTTGTGATTAAAAACTTTGTGGTTGAAAAACTTTTTCTAGAAAAACTCATTAACTAAAGTTTTAGTTTCCAATAATTTTAAAAGAGGGTTAAAATTTTTTAAGTACCAATTCACCCCCCCTCTTGGTTAGCCTTGGGACATTTAATTAGGCTTAACATCCTAATTCTCATTGAATGAGTTTCAACAAGTGGCATCAGAGCTTTGTTTCAAAATCATAAGTTTAGACTACTTTTTTATTAACATAGATGGCTACATTTGGAAACAAAAATACACCTGAGGGTTATTCTATAACTAGACCTCCACTGTTTAAAAATATTCCTTTTGATTTTTGGAAAACACGCATGTCTACATTTTTACATTCAATTGATTATCGGATGTGGATTTTAGTTCAGGAAGGGTATACAAAACCAACTAGATTAGTTGATGGAGTAAGAGTTGAAACACTTGTTACTGAATGGACTATAGAAGAACGTGACTTAGCACAACTTAATGCTAAATGCTTTAATAGTTTCTTTTGTGCTTTAAAATTTGAAGACTACATGTGGGTTTCTACTTGCAAAAGTGGAAAGAACATAAGGGATAGACTTTGTATAACATATGAGGGGACTAATGAGGTTAAACAATCTTGACTTAATATCTTGTTGCATGATTATGAACTGTTTTGCATGAAACCAAATGAATCAATTTCTGAAATATACACAAGATTCACACAAATTGTCACCTCTTTGCATGCTTTAGGTAGCGAGTTAACTAATGCTGAAATGGTTAATAAAATTTTGAGATGCTTTCTTACTGCTTATGATGCTAAAATTACTGCAATTACAGAGTCTAAAGATTTAAACTATATTCCATTGACAATCTTCTTGGTTCGCTAATTGCTTACGACCAATGAGTTAGCCAAAGAAAGATTAATGCAGGTGAACCTCGAAGGGAGAAGAACATTGCATTGAATGTGGAAGAGTCTGAAAATGAGAATTCACAACCTGAGGATGAAGATGACATTGCTTTAATGACAAGATAATTCAGAAACTTTCTGAAGAGAAAGCAAAAGAGACGCCAACAATGGAATAGAGGTAAGTTCAATAAAAATGCAAAATTTTCTAATAAAATTATTTGCTATGAATGCAGGAAACCTGGACATGTTAAGACTGATTGCCCATTACTCAAAGCCAATCCTAGCAAGGAGAAAGTAGAGGAGAAACCATTTTTGAAAAAGGGCAAAAAGAAGTTTCAAAGAGCTTTTTGGGCTGACTCAGCTTCAGATTCATTGAAAACAGAGAAAGAAGAAGAAGTTACAAATTTATGCTTAATGGCTGACATACTTGATCATTCAGAACAAGAAGAGGTATGTGACTTAACATATGATGAACTTTTTGAAGTTTCTGAACACATGCATGAAGCATATAGGAAGACAAAGAAATTGCATGCTAGCCTTTGTTTAGAATTGGAAGATCTTAAAAAGGAACATGAAATACTTAGGAATGATCATGCTTTAATTGATAGCAACCACATGAAATTACTTGATGAGTTTGATGACTTGAATAAGAACCTTGAATATTATAAATCATCCTTTGAAAAACTTGAGAAAGATTTTAAAATTTTTAAGGATGAATCGGAGAGCAAATTTTATAGGTCAAATTATACAAATCGGATCTTGGAAGATATGAATTCATATTATATTTTGAAGATAAAAGCTCTCGAGGATAATAGGATACCTCCAAAACTTGAAGATTTCACTAATCCTATTTTGTATCCTAATTTTATGAAATCCCTAAAAAATCAAATGAATGGAAGACTTAGGAAACCCTTTCCTAATGTTAAATGCAATATTTGTGGATTGATTGGTCATATAGGTCACACCTGTACTTCGAGGATGAAAAATTATATGGTGTGGAAACCTAAGATGCATAACCCTAGACATATCATACATGCATCTTTTTATAAATTATCAAAAGGTGAACCCAAACTTGTTTGGGTTCCCAGGTCTAACGTTTGATATTTTTGCAGAAAGGCTCTCACACAAGATCTCGTGAGAGCATATGGTACCTGGATAGCGGATGTTCAAAGCATATGACTGGAGATTCAACACAATTCATTATGCTAGAAGCCAGGAGTGGAGGCAAGGTTACACTTGGAGATAACACCACAAGGAAGGTGATTGGGTCAGGTATAATTGGTAATATTAATAACTTTTTCATTGAAAATATGCTATTGGTAGAAGGCTTAAAGTATAACTTGTTAAGTATTAGTCAGCTATGTGATAAAGGGTATTGTGTTAAATTTTTCCTACTAGCTGCATATTAAGCCTTAATAGTAAAGATGTTTTAAATGGAAAAAGGGTAAACAATGTCTATATGCTAGATTTGAATTGCTTACATTCTCCTACTGCTTTTTGTTAGAAAATTGTATCTGATGAGTCATGGCTTTGGCATAGGAGACTTTGTCACTTTAGCATGAAAAATCTTAGGAGAATTACCCAAAAAGACTCAGTGAGAGGAATACCAAAACTAGACTTTACTAAGGACCACCTTTGTGATGCATGTCAATTAGGAAAACAAGTGAAGTCATCTTTTCAAACCAATAAGGATCTTAGAACAAGTAAACCTTTGGAAATTTTGCATATGGATCTTTTTGGACCAGTTGGAACAGTAAGTCTAGTAGGAAAGGTATATGGATTTGTGATTGTGGATGATTACACGAGATTCACTTGGGTTAGATTTCTATTTCATAAGAATGAATCATTTGAGAAATTTAGAAACTTTGCAACTTGGATTCAAAGAAAACTTGGGTGTGAAATCATAAATATTCAAAGTGATCATGGAGGAGAATTTAAAAATAAACATTTTGAAGATTTTTGTAAAGAAAATGAAATTGATCACAACTTTTCTGCACTTAGAACTCCTCAACAGAATGGGGTAGTCGAAAGGAAAAATAGAACATTAATAGAAACCGCCCGAACAATGTTGGCAGAATACTCACTTCCAAAATATTTTTGGGCTGAGGCGGTTAGCACTGCATGTTATGTTCTGAATAGGGTGTTTGTGAGATCAAAATTAAATAAAACACCCTATGAATTGTTAAAAGGTAGAACACCAAATTTAAGTCATTTGTATGTTTTTGGATGCAAGGTGTTCATTCATAATAATGGGAAATTTGCCTTAAGAAAATTTGATCCAAAATCAGATGAGGGAATTTTTGTTGGATACTCAAGTGTTGGAAAATCTTTTAGAGTGTTCAATAAAAGAACTTTAAAAATTGAAGAGACCACACATGTTGTTTTTGATGAAATTGGAAATTTTGAAAAACCAAAAGTTGAAGAAGATCAGATTGAGGATAACTCCCAAAAGATTGAAAAGATAAATTTGGAAGAAAATTTGGAAGAAGGATTGGAAGAAAATTTGGAAGAAAATTTGGATATAGAAAACCCTTTGCCCAGATTTGAGATTTTCTAAAAACCACCCAAAGGAGTTGATAATTGGTGAACCTAGTGAGGGTGTAAGGACTAGGCATGGATTAAGCAAAGAAGTCAATCATTCAGCCTTCATTTCAACAATTGAACCCACTAATATTGATCAAGCATTATTGGATGAATTTTAGATTTTGGCCATGCAAGAAGAATTGAATCAATTTGTGAGAAATAAAGTTTGGGAATTAACATCAAGGCCAAAGGATCAAAGTGTAGTTGGAACTAAGTGGGTTTTCAAAAATAAAATGAATGACTCAGGAGTAGTCATTAGGAATAAGGCTAGATTAGTTGCTAAGGGGTATAATCAAATTGAAGGGATTGATTTTGAGGAGACTTTTGCCCCTGTAGCTAGACTTGAAGCAATTAGGGTTTTGTTAGTCTTTGCCTATTTTAGAGGATTTAAATTGTTTCAAATGGATGTTAAAAGTGCCTTTTTAAATGGGGTAATTCAAGAAGATGTTTATGTAGAACAACCACCTGGATTTGAAATTTCTAAATACCCAAATTATATTTTTAAGTTGAAAAAGGTATTGTATGGATTAAAATAGGCACCTAGGGCGTGGTATGAGAGGTTGAGCACTTTCTTACTTGAAAGATCATTTGAAAAAGGAAGTGTGGATACAATTCTCTTTTTAAAGAAATTTGAAAAAGACATACTCATTGTTCAAATTTATGTGGATGATATCATTTTTGGATCTTCAAATAAAAATATTTGTGATGAATTTTCTAAAATAATGAGTAGTGAATTTGAAATGAGTTTAATGGGAGATTTAAGTTACTTTCTAGGCTTTAGCATTAAGCAAAATGAGGAGGGTACTTTTCTTAGTCAATCTAAATATCTTAAGGACATCCTCAAAAAGTATGAAATGGACAATGCTAAACCTATTAGTACACCAATGAGTTCTTCAGTTCAGTTGGATAAGGACCCTAAGGGAAAATCTGTTGATCAAAAGAAATTTAGAGGGATAATTGGATCTTTACTTTACTTGACTGCTAGTCGACCCGATATCATGTTTAGTGTTTGTTTATGTGCTAGATTTCAATCAGATCCAAAAGAATCACATTTGACAGCAGTGAAAAGGATTTTAAGATATTTGTTAGGAACTCAAAACTTAGGAATTTGGTGTCCTAAGTTTAGCACTTCATTTGAAATAATTGGTTATTCAGATTCTGACTTTGTAGGTTGTAGGGTGGATAGAAAAATCACTTTTGGCACATGTCAGTTTATAGGAAACTCTTTAGTGTCATGGTCCAGTATAAAACAAAACTCAGTTGCCCTATCTACTGTAGAAGCTGAATATATTGCATTAGGAAGTTGTGTGGCACAAGTACTTTGGTTGAAACAACAGTTGATTGACTTAGGATTAACAATAGGCACTATTCAAATTTATTGCGATAACACTAGTACTATTTGCATTTCTAAAAATCCTATTCAACATTCAAGAACCAAACATATTGACATAAGGCATCATTTCATAAGGGATCATGTTTCAAAAGGTGAAATTGAACTTACACATGTTTCTACTGAAAATTAACTTGCAGACATTTTTACAAAACCTTTAGCCTTTGATACTTTCAGTGCATTAAGAACAAAGCTTGGTGTGATTGATTTAAATGCTCAAATAAAAATGTTTTTGCAACATTGATGTTTTGTTTTCTTAGTTTATATTTTTGTGATTTTTTGTTATTTTTGTTTGTTTTTGAGTGATTTTTATTTAGAGTCTATACATTTTCATTGTTCATTATGTTTTGTGTGTTGATCGTCCGGGATGAAAAATTTTTTGTACGGGATGATGTGTTGGAATGCGTGAAACTGTCATATTTTAAAATTGATTCGTGCAGTTTTTTTTTTGTTTTTAATTTATTTCATCTGTACGATTCTCAGATCGTCCAGGACGAACTTTCTTTTTAAAAAAAAAACTGTCCGGGAAAACGAGAAAACGGTTGAGTGGATAAGGTAGTTTTAATGAACTTCGTCTGTACGAACTTGAAGTTTATCAGGACGAAAATGTGGCGGTTCATTGTGAGGGACAGTTTTAAAACTGCTATAAAAATGATGACTAGTGGATCGTCTGTACAAAATTATTTTCGTCTGGACGATTGGTCAAGTCAAACGTCTGTACGAAAGGATGCATCGTAAGTTGTGTTGATTACGAAAAGCCATTTCATTTTGGACATATTTGATCGTCTGTATGAAATAGTTTCGTCCATACGAACTTAAAATTTCGTCCAGGATGAATGATTTCGTCCGGTACGAACAGATCATTTTTCTTTAAATTAGAGGGCTTTCTAACTCAACATTCATACTTTCAAACATCTCTTTCTAATGCTTTCGAATTCTAGATCAACTATGGCCTCCTCAAGCAAGAGACAAAAGGTTCTAGCAATGAAGCCAAACAAATCAGAAAACTTCCTTTCAAAAGAAAATGAGGAAACATTTCCTCGTTTTTCTTCAGCAAAGATCACTCCATCTCGCATCTTGATTCAGGAAGAAATTAACTACAAGGTAATGTACCTTTTCGCTACCACTCAATTCGGTTTCATCCTCACTCTCGTCCACTTCTATAACAAGGAAACCTTTCACTATTTCCTTGCAAACATGACCTTTAACTCGGATAGATCAGCCATTCGCTCCTATGTCCACAAATAAAGAGTAGAAATCACAAAGCATGACTTAGGTGCATTTCTACAATTAAGAACTGAAGGACTTAGAGCCCATTCCATAATCACTTCTAATGTTTTTAGATGGTATGAAATAAATCGAGTGATTAGAGGAAATGATGTTAACGATCATATTGCTAAAGTTTCAGGACTTGTTCAAAATGCCCGAATCATCCAGCATATACTTAGATCTTCAATTATCCCAAAAGCTGGTGATATAATCAATATTACCCCACTTCTTTCTATTGTAACCTTCCTAATTATGAAAGGAAAAGAAATTGATGAAGTCCAACTCATTTTAGACTATCTTTATGGGCTTTCCGTAATTGGGCATGGAGATTTGAAAAGAAAAAGAAACATTGCATTAGGTCACTTAGTTTGTTATGTTTTGGAGAAAAAGTACAACATTATTCACCCTATTCAAGATTATGAAGAGCCTCTTTAATTTAACGATGCTTCATTTAGAACAATCTTCAAAGAGGACAAAGGGAAAAAGCAAGCAGGTGATTCTGAAGAAGAAGAAGGAGGACAAAGTTCTACACATCAACCAGATTATCAGAATTTGGTTAACAGATTTGATGAATTTGAGATTCATTTTGATCAACGCCTTGATCGATTTGAAGCTCAACATCAACAGCAGTAACAAGACAGTGGTAGTATAAGAAATGATGTTCATCACATAAATACCAATGTTATGTTGATTAGTTCCTACTTTGATTTATTTGTTGGTGTTCCTCCTCCTCAGCCTCCTTCTCAAAATTAGGGTGATATATGTTTGAGTACTAGATGGTTTCATGTATTTTTTTTATTAGTTATATATTTGTTTTTAGAGTTCTATGTATTTTCCTTTCTAGTTGTATTGATATTATAAATTGATCATGTAATCCTTTTATTAATATCAATATATATTGTTGTGTTTTGCTTTAGTATTATTTGTTTTTGAAATGTGGTTAGTCTTTATGAATTTAATTAGTATTTTTAATATTAATTGTGCTTAAATTAGATTGTAATTTGAGATTAATTTCATTAGAAAATCTAGTCTTTCTAAATTTAAAATTTGTTTATAACTTGTTATAATTAAAATTTTTAATTTCATGTCTTTTCACTTAGACTACATTAAATTTAATATTATTATTACAATTTAGATGTTTTCTTATTTTGTATTTCTTTGTTCAAGTGATATTTATGCACTTAGAAAGGTTTGAAATTTTAGATTATTGTCTTTGGAAAGAATTCAATTACTCTTGAAAATTGTACAAATGTACAAAAAATCAAAAGGAATGCGCAAAAGTTCGCAAATGTGAAAAAGAGGCACAAAATAAGCCCAATGTAAAAAGATGCACAAAAATGTGCCAAAAATTTGAAAAAGATGCACAAAAATGTGCCAAATACTTGAAAAAGATGCGCAAAGCGCCACATGTGGTAATTATGTTCTTTCTAGATTCTTTCAATCTCTTAATTCAAATTGATCTTATGTTTATTAATATTTCTATTGAACTTTGAAATATACAATTTTTATTCATCTCTCTTGTAATGATTTTCTTTATCTCAAATGTCTAAATTGAATCATGTCTTTAATAAATTCTTCTTACTTACAATATTATATCACTTCTTAAATTCTATGAATTTCTATGATTTACCTAATGTTATTAGTTTTAATTTGCATACCTTATGTCAATCACTTTTTAGATTAAATTTTCAAATGGATTTCATATAATTACTTACATTTCTTGTCTATTTCTTCTTCACTTTTTGTTGTTGTCAAAAAGGGGGGGAAATTATTGTGTTTGTATGTTTGTATTTTGATTTTGTGTCATTTGCCTTGTGTTATTGGTATTGTCTTATATTTTTGTTTTTGTAATTTTTTGTTTGTTTGTTTATTTTAAAAAAAAAAATTTTGAAAAACAAAAATTATGTTTTTTAGTTCAAAATATCTCCTTATTTTCATGTATTCATCATTTCAGGGGGAGTTTAGGAGAGTTTTTAAATTAAAATCATACAATCAATAATTGTTTTGCCATCATCAAAAAATGGGAGATTGTTAACATAGTTGCTATTTGCATGTTTTACATTCTTGCAAGTTGTATAGTTTTGATGATTCCAAATATTATTGTTCAAATGTGTAGTTATCTCCTAACAATTTTAGAAGATTTGTATTTGCTCTTGTATGTACTAACATTTCAGGTGAATCAAACTCTCAAACACGAAGTCTTCAAATCAAATTCAACAACAAATACTTTTAGTTTTTGAAGCTTAAAATTATCATTTGAATTGAGAGGGAGTGATTGTAATTGAGTGAATAAAAACATGCACACAAACTTAAGGAGAACAAAAAATTTGTACTGATCGTACGGGACGATATTGGATCGTACGGGACGATATTGGATCGTACGGGATGATCAGTCAGTTATCTCACTATAAGAGCACATGGAACGAACAAAAACTGCCCGAAGGAAAATTTTCTAAGTCATGTTCGTACGGGACAAAATTAATTATCGTCGGGATGATTTGCTCTCTGTAAGAATTTCGTCCTAAAACGAAATTAATTATCATCAGGACGATTTTCTCTCTGGATGAATTTCGTCCAGATGATCGCAATTTCGTATAGACGATCAAACCGACTTAAGACAGTTTCTTGAAGTTTTTGGAACCGACCTTATGATAACTGTTCGTCTGGACGAACCTAGTTCGTACAAATGATTATCGTGTATAAAATTATTTTGTACACATATGCAATCAGGTTCGTTTAAAGGCTTTTAAGTAAAATCATCCGGGATGATGTTAGATCGTACGGGACGATCATGTTCCACATAACTTGAAATCTGCCGTTTTTAGATGGTTTTTCTTGTCTCTTCTATAAATAGGCCTTTTTAAACTGGAACTTAAATTTTTTGGTCATTTATCTTAGTGCCTATTGAGAAGAGAGTTAAGGAGAGAGTTTGAGAGAGCATTTGAAGGAGATTTCTTGCCGTTGGAGCGTGAAGGTTTCACTTGGTACTCAAGGGTAAGTGTTTCCACTTTCAAGTTTGAGATTACTTCACTCTTCTCTCTTTTCTTTTAGATTGGACTTGTGAAGAAGATTTTGGAAGAAGATCCAGTTCTCTGCCAACACTTGGAGGGTGTGAACAGCCGAGGGTTCTCTGCCCACACTTGGAGGGTGTGAAAGGACGAAGGGTTCTCTGCCCGCACTTGGAGGGTGTGAAAGGATGACGGTACTCTGCCAACACTTAGGATAGTGTGAAAGGACGAACGGTTCTCTGCCGACATCGGGGGAGTGTGAAAGGATGACGGTACTCTGCCAACACTTGGGATAGTGTGAAAGGAAGAACGGTTCTCTGCTGACATCGGGGGAGTGTGAAAGGACGATGGTTCTCTGCCGCACCGGGTAGTGGTGAAAAGAGTTTGTAAAGGCTTCTCTGCCTTGCTGTGGGTGCAAAAGGAGAGTCACTATTTGGTATCAGTGCAATACTCAGAGGGTGCCTCTGGGAGTGGATGTAGGTCTGGTTTTGACCGAACCACTATAAATCTGGTGTCATTTATTTTCCGCTGCTTATTTATTTTTTGTGATTAAAAACTTTGTGGTTGAAAAAATTTTTCTAGAAAAACTCATTAACTAAAGTTTTAGTTTCCAATAATTTTAAAAGAGGGTTAAAATTTTTTAAGTACCAATTCACCCCCCCTCTTGGTTAGCCTTGGGACATTTAATTAGGCTTAACATCCTAATTCTCATTGAACGAGTTTCAACTTCATCTAATTCTACTTTATGATAAACTGAAGATATACCTTGAATTGAATCTTATATCTATTTGACGAAGTCATCATGAACTTTATCAAGAGTAAAACCCTTCCAATTCTAACATCCAAGATTAGTCAATCATGAACCAGGTCAAATTGTAGCTTTATTTTGGTTTGCAGTTTGACAAAGATTCATGCAAAGATATCATCGACATCACTAAGGATAGAATCCCTCATGTTCTAACATCCTAGCTCAGTCAATGATAGATTCAAATTTGGATGTAACATCTACTCATGACGATTGAGAACATTATGTTGCAAATCTATTTTTTCATGTCTTATGTTTTGATGATTGACAAACACTACTTTTCTTGGACAGCTTGTTGCTTCTAACTTTTCAGGAATCGACGATCGGACAATCAAAAAGGAGCCCAGTTCAGGCATGCGTAGGGTTAGGGTTGAGTCAGTCTGTACTTTTATTTTTACCTTTTGAGTCCACTTGTAAGAGTCAAAAAGACTGATACTTTGTAACCCTTCACACACACACTTGAGAGAATTAGAAATTCTGTTTTTACTCATATCGGCCAGGACGATATCTTATATCGTCCTGGACGATCAGCTTAAAACAGAAAGTCTAATTAAGGGTTCTTGATTAAGGCAGCCAACGTTAACCGATCGGCCTGGACGATACGTGTATCGGCCAGGACGATAAGCTCAAAACAGAAAGAAGTAGCCGCCATAGACAGGTATGGTATAGCATATCTTTAAATTATCGGCCAGGACGATCATCGGATCGGCCTGGACGATATTAACAGATTATGCCATAATTGTTCAGGAAATCAAGGAAGTAATTAAGGATGATTGATACGATCATATCGTCCTGGACGATCGTAGGATCGGCCAGGACGATCTAGTCAAAAACCTTAAGTTACTTCAGGACGATCAATATCGGCCAGCCCATATTCAGAGCTATTGTCAGGACGATTTACGTCTGATTTGAACTGATCGGCCAGGACGATCGTGAGATCGGCCTGGACGATCAAGCTAATTTTCAATCGTCCAATCTGGCATCCAGGGCTATGCTCTGGCCGATCTTCATTAATTTGTACTGATCGGCCAGGCCGATGGCCATATCGGCCTGGACGATAAAGTCGGCAACTTGCAATTAATGAGCTCTTTTGAAGCTCTTCTATTTAAAGAGCTCTTGTTCAACGTTTTTTTAACGACCTTTGGCTGCTGCCTTGACCTAAGAAGACCTTGAGGAGAGAAAGAGAGAGAGAAGAGAGAGAGAGGATCTTGTGAGGGGGAGCTTGTGAGGGGTTTCACAAGGGTTGCTTCAAGGATCTCTTTGCGTCGTCTTCGTCTAGAGTTTCTCGTCCGTGGAAGGGTCGGTAGAGGTAAGGAGTTGTGCTTTTGGTTCTGGTTCTCTGCCAGCTTCAGGAGGAAGCAAAAGGAGAGAGGTTCTCTGCCTTGCCGGGGTGGCAAAAAGGAGGTTCTTGTAAGGGTTTCTCCACCTAGCCGTGGGGGCTAAAGGAGAGTCACTTTTTGTGTAGTGCAATACTTGGAGGGTGCCTCCAAGGAGTGGACGTAGGTCGAGTCGACCGAACCACTATAAATCTCTGTGTTTCTTTTCTTGCTTCCGCACGTTTACAATTCCGCATTATTTCCGTTGTGTGATTTGGTTTATGCAACTTTATTTCTTTGTTTAAAAAACGAAGTTTTTAAAATACCAATTCACCCCCCCCCCTCTTGGTTAGCTTGGGACTAAGTTCATAGGGCTTAACATCCCCATCGAACTTTCAAGTGGTATCAGAGCGCCTGATTCGAAAATTAAAGTTTAAAAACTTTTTGAATTTGATCCATGTCTAACTTTGGGAATCGCAACACTATGGAAGGGTATTCTATTACCCGACCTCCTCTGTTCGATAACCTACCTTTTGATTTCTGGAAAACTCGCATGTCAACTTTTTTACAATCTACTGATTATCGCATGTGGATGCTTATACAAGAAGGGTATTCTCCACCTTCTCGTGAAATTAATGGTTTTAAAACGGAAGTTGCTTTTACCGAATGGACTTTTGATGAACGAGATTTAGCTCAACTAAATGCTAAATGTTTGAATTGTTTTTTCTGTGCATTAAAATCTGAGGATTACATGCGTGTTTCAACTTGCAAAACTGGTAAAGAAATTTGGGATAAATTGTGCATTACTTATGAAGGCACTAATGAAGTCAAACAATCCCGTTTAAACATTCTCTTGCATGACTACGAACTTTTTCGTATGAAACCTCATGAATCGATTTCTGACATGTACACTAGGTTTACTCAGATTGCTACCTCATTACATGCACTAGGAAAAGAGCTTTCGAACTATGAAAAAGTTAACAAGATTTTGAGATGCTTGCCTTCAACCTATGATGCAAAAATTACTGCAATTACTGAATCTAAAGATTTAAACACCTATTCTATTGACAACTTGCTTGGCTCACTCATTGCTTACGAGCAAGGGGTGAATCAAAGAAATCTTGATACAGGTGAAAAGAAAAAGGAGAAAACAATTGCATTGAAGGCACACAAATCGGATTCTGAATCTTCTGGGTCTGAAAGCGATGGAGTTGCCTTCATCACAAGGCAATTCAAAAGCTTTCTAAGGAAGAAACAAAAGCATCATCAAAGTTGGAGAAAAGGTAAGGATCATAAACATATTAAAGGATCTTCTGATGTTGTTTGTTTTGAATGCAGGAAACCTGGACATGTAAGAGCCGATTGTCCTACACTTCAAGATCATTCAAGCAAAGAAAAGGAAAAAGGTGATGAGAAAGCAAAGTCTAGGAAGGACAAGAAGAAAATCCAAAGAAGCTTCTGGGCAGAATCTGGCACTGATTCCTCTGAGACTGAACCAGAGGAAGAAACAACAAACTTGTGTTTCATGGGAGAAAACCAAAGTGATGAGGAAGAGGTATGTAAACCAACATATGATGAATTGTTTGAAATATGTGAAAAAATCCATACATCATACAAAAACCTTAAGAAAACTCATGCTAGCTTGAAATTAGAATTTTTTAATCTACAAAAAGAGCATGAAGTTTTTCTCAAAGATCATGCAACGATTGATTCAAATCACATGGCTCTACTCGATGAATTTGATGAATTAAACAAGACGCATTTGGAATTAATTGATAAAAGTAATGCATTAAAAGCTTCACACACCACACTTAATGATGATCTTAAGAAATCTAAAGAGATTGAGAAAAATCTGAGGATTGAGAATGATGCATTAAAGAGAACTAACTTGAGAATTCAAAATAATTTGGAAACATGTAAGAAAGCTAGGATGACACCAATGTTTAATCAAAGGCCAGAACCTAGGAAGAGGCATTTTTACTCAAACCATTTAAGAAAACCTTTTCCTGGAATTCAATGTTTTTCTTGTGGCATGTTAGGACACATCTCACACACTTGCACAGTTCACCGCAGTACACATTGGGTATGGAGACCTAAAATGCATGATTCAATACATACCACATCTGCATTGCACTCTACATTTCCTAAGAAGGAGCCCAAATCTGTTTGGGTTCCTAAAACTAACTGTTGTTGAATTTTGCAGGAGTGCTCCCACCAAAGACCTTGTGGGAACATAGGATAACTGAACATAAGGAGGCTTACAGCTTAATTGCTAAAATCTATTGTTTTATCACTTGCTTGATATCTTTAGTTTTCTTGTGTGAATTTTATTTTTAGTTTTTGTGTTTATTTTTTTTGTCTTTAGTTTGCTTATTGTTTGTTTTTGTTTTTCATTTTGGTCTTTATTTATTTTTTGGGCTTCCATATGATAAAACTTCTCAAGCTTTTAAATATTAGAGTTTTTTTTGTTTTGATAGGGTTTAGCTTTTCTAAATTGGTTAAAGAGAGTAAACTGGTGATGTTTTTCCTCTTCTGACTTTGTTTAGTGGCATGATTTTTCTTTTATAAAACAAAAAGTCTAAACTCAGTTTAACCAATGGCTTTTTAAGATATCCTTCTAATCTTGCTACATTAAGTCATCTTATGCATAATAGTCAAAATTCTTTGATATCATTCAAGCTTTTGAAATCTTACCATTGCTGTCATCACGTGATCTTGATTTTGTGTTGTGGATTGTTCTTCCCTATGTTAGAGAGAGAGCCCCTATTCTCTAATATTTGGAGGATATACTCACAACTAAGTATTTTCCTTAAGGGTATATTAAAAGAGTTATTAGCTTGCAAAAGATAAAAAGGAAAGAGGCCAATGAAGCCAAATTGAAAAGAAAAATACACAAAAGTGTATTAAAAATCAAAAGATGCTCAAAGAGCCAATAAAAGTGAAAATAGGCATAAAATTAGCCCACTAATTGCAAGCTATCATCTCTTTGATAAAACTCTTAAAACTTAGAAAACTCATTGATTAGGTGATACGTTCAAAGATTTGATTTCAAATTCCATGATTGAGAAAAACTATTTTGGTTTATTATTTATAAGATTCTTTAGTTGTTAACAAGTCTTGATTGGATCTTTACTTTACTTAACTGCAAGCCGACCTGACATTATGTTTAGTGTTTGTCTTTGTGCTAGGTTTCAAGCTGACCCTAAGGAATCCCACATGACTGCTATTAAAAGGATTTTTAGATACCTTTTGGGGACACAAGGATTAGGGATTTGGTACCCTAGACATAGCACTTCTTTTGAGATTATTGGTTTTTCTGACTCTGATTTTGCAGGATGCAAGGTGGATAGAAAGAGCACCTCTGGAACTTGTCAATTCATTGGACAATCCTTGGTCTCTTGGTCTAGTAGAAAGCAAAATTCTGTTGCACTGTCCACTACTGAAGCTGAATACATTGCTCTTGGAAGTTGTGTGGCCCAAGTTCTTTGGTTGAAACAACAGGTATTGGATCTAGGAGTACATGTAAGCACCATCTCAATTTTTTGTGACAACACTAGTGCCATATGCATCTCTAAAAATCCTATCCAACATTCAAGAACTAAACACATTGACATTAGGCATCACTTTATTAGAGATCATGTGACTAAGGGAGACATTGAGTTACACCATGTGACAACTGAAAACCAACTGGCAGACATCTTTACTAAACCACTGGCCTTCGACACTTTCAGCTCTTTAAGGACCAGATTGGGTGTGATTGACATAAATGCATGAAATTTTTTTTATTCTTTTTGTTGTCTTCTTTTTTCTTTTACCTTAGTTTTAGATCTTCACTGATATGATATCTCTTGTCTTGACTTTAACAATTTGTAGTTAATATGTTTTCATCCACTTAATCCCTAGATAGTATGAATATCTTGTGATTGTGTCTCTTTACCTAACTTAGTATTAGTGGCATAATTTTCTTTTCTAATCAAAAGTCTATCTCAAAATAAAAGATTGCTTATGAAACTAAGATTCTTTCTAAAAGCTTGCTTAAGCAAATCTATCTTATATTTACAATGATTAAAAGTTTTTTTGTCACCTCATGATCCCTCGTTATTCGTGTCTTCAATTATTAATCCTGCTTGTGGTAATTCTTCCCTATGTTAGAGAGAGAGCTCCTATTCTCTAATATCTGAGAAGATATATTCACAACTAAGTTTTTTAAAAGAGTCTAAAAGGGAATCTAGCTTGCAAAAATAAAAAAATTTGGCCAATGATGCCAACAAAAGAAGCGCAAAGACGCCAAAAAATTGAAAAATCTATAAAAGGATGCGCAAAGCGCCACAACATTGACAAGAGGCATAAAATGAGCCCACTCAAAAGCAAGCTATTCTCTCTTTTTATATCTTTTAGAACTTAGAAGTTTTGATTCTCAAAGGCTTGATCTCGATTATCGTTCGATTGTGACAAATCTACCTCATTGTTTTATGGAGATATTTTTCCTTATGCCAAGTTGTGGGTAGATTCTTTTTCTCATATTCAATTAATTATTTGAGTTAGGTTATTGATTTCAAAAGACGATTCTACCCTAAGACAATGTTTTGGCTAAGGGTAAACCATGAACGGATATTCTCCTATTCTATGGATTAAATGAGATTGGTAACACATTAACTCACAAATTTTTAAAACAATCACATGGAATACTATATCATTGATGTGCTTAAAAAAAAAAAAAAAAAAAAAAAAAAAAAAAAAAGTGGGCATTTCTTTTACTATGCTTTAATGTACCCTCCTTTTTGATATGTCAAAAGGGGGAGAAGTTTATGAGGTTATTTTTTCATGGTTGTGATTAAATCCCTTTAATGTGTTTTGTCATCATCAAAAAGGGGGAGATTGTTGCAAATCTATTTTTTCATGTCTTATGTTTTGATGATTGACAAACACTACTTTTCTTGGACAGCTTGTTGCTTCTAACTTTTCAGGAATCGACGATCGGACAATCAAAAAGGAGCCCAGTTCAGGCATGCGTAGGGTTAGGGTTGAGTCAGTCTGTACTTTTATTTTTACCTTTTGAGTCCACTTGTAAGAGTCAAAAAGACTGATACTTTGTAACCCTTCACACACACACTTGAGAGAATTAGAAATTCTGTTTTTACTCATATCGGCCAGGACGATATCTTATATCGTCCTGGACGATCAGCTTAAAACAGAAAGTCTAATTAAGGGTTCTTGATTAAGGCAGCCAACGTTAACCGATCGGCCTGGACGATACGTGTATCGGCCAGGACGATAAGCTCAAAACAGAAAGAAGTAGCCGCCATAGACAGGTATGGTATAGCATATCTTTAAATTATCGGCCAGGACGATCATCGGATCGGCCTGGACGATATTAACAGATTATGCCATAATTGTTCAGGAAATCAAGGAAGTAATTAAGGATGATTGATACGATCATATCGTCCTGGACGATCGTAGGATCGGCCAGGACGATCTAGTCAAAAACCTTAAGTTACTTCAGGACGATCAATATCGGCCAGCCCATATTCAGAGCTATTGTCAGGACGATTTACGTCTGATTTGAACTGATCGGCCAGGACGATCGTGAGATCGGCCTGGACGATCAAGCTAATTTTCAATCGTCCAATCTGGCATCCAGGGCTATGCTCTGGCCGATCTTCATTAATTTGTACTGATCGGCCAGGCCGATGGCCATATCGGCCTGGACGATAAAGTCGGCAACTTGCAATTAATGAGCTCTTTTGAAGCTCTTCTATTTAAAGAGCTCTTGTTCAACATTTTTTTAACGACCTTTGGCTGCTGCCTTGACCTAAGAAGACCTTGAGGAGAGAAAGAGAGAGAGAAGAGAGAGAGAGGATCTTGTGAGGGGGAGCTTGTGAGGGGTTTCACAAGGGTTGCTTCAAGGATCTCTTTGCGTCGTCTTCGTCTAGAGTTTCTCGTCCGTGGAAGGGTCGGTAGAGGTAAGGAGTTGTGCTTTTGGTTCTGGTTCTCTGCCAGCTTCAGGAGGAAGCAAAAGGAGAGAGGTTCTCTGCCTTGCCGGGGTGGCAAAAAGGAGGTTCTTGTAAGGGTTTCTCCACCTAGCCGTGGGGGCTAAAGGAGAGTCACTTTTTGTGTAGTGCAATACTTGGAGGGTGCCTCCAAGGAGTGGACGTAGGTCGAGTCGACCGAACCACTATAAATCTCTGTGTTTCTTTTCTTGCTTCCGCACGTTTACAATTCCGCATTATTTCCGTTGTGTGATTTGGTTTATGCAACTTTATTTCTTTGTTTAAAAAACGAAGTTTTTAAAATACCAATTCACCCCCCCCCCCCCCCTCTTGGTTAGTTTGGGACTAAGTTCATAGGGCTTAACATCCCCATCGAACTTTCACATTAGATAATCATTTCAAAACCAACTAATGGATGTCCCTCAGTTTATTTTCAAAATTTTGAATTTAAAGAAAAAATGATTTTTATATCCATAAATATCACTATAGGTCATCAAACATCTGGACCCTATCTAAAATCTCATTCAAATTGGAAGATGTTCAAAAGAGAGTTGAATATATTTGAGTAATGATTTGTTTATGCATCTCAATTTGATTAGTTATGTGAAACCCAATAATGCACAACCAGCACCAGTTATAATTCTAGTTAGATTGATCATCTCTATGATTTTTCTTGATAATGATTTGAAGAAATGAACTGACCTACTCATGTAGCTAACTAGAGAGGTGTCAGGATTTAGATTTTGTTAACCTAGATCTAAGTTTCCCTACAAACTAAATTGGATTTTCCTTCTTCTATTTCTCTCCTTTTTTAAAAAATCTTATGCAAAAAGAGTTGAATTGGAGAAAGAAATTGAATTCTTTCACATCTCTTGCATAAAATATATTTGTATATTTTATAAAGTATCAATGCATGATGATGAATCTAAATTAAAATTCTCATAGTCAAGTGTTAAAAAATATTATAGGATAAATGGATCTTTTGAAATTCAAGGATTAGAAAGGGAAGACGTCTCTTTATTACCATTTTTTCTTTTTTCTTTTTTTTTTTTGGCAACATATTTTGTGTATATATGTCTTTTTTCATTTTTTATTTCTTTTTTTAAGAAGCTTCCTTTCTCAATCTTTGAAAAGATAATTCTTAGTTGTAAATCGTCTTCCAAGTCTGAGAGGAGAAAATCAACCCTCTTGTGCAAGGAGGATAGATTTATAAGTAAAACTCAATCCTTTGATAATAACAAATAACTTGACTATGGAAATTATGAAATAGATTCATAAATACACAAAAATGCGTATAAGATATATAATAGCAAGAAGATTGAGAAGACTTTTATTTCTATCTGTAACTTCAATTTCACATCGATTTTGTTTCAAAGGATTTTCTTTCTTTCTTTTTTTGTAGTGACAAGATATGAGGTGAACCCAAATATGATAGTTTTTTTCAAAGATGTTATAAAATCTCCTGGCTTAGTATCAATTCAAGGTGTATCAATTAATGTTAAGGAAAAGCCACATGAAAAATGAATGTGTATTAAATCATGGGTTAACCTTAATAAAGAACTTTGAATTATCCTAAGCCTTCGACTCAAATAGGAATCTAATATGATCAATCTTAACAAGAATTGCTCATGAGTTTTCTCAAATGGATTGATAAAGCTAAGAATAAACTTAGCTAAGATTTGATTTACAAATATCACCATAAGAGAAAACTTCAAATGGTGAACAAAGATTTTTATATAATTGATTATGTCATTTATCTTTATCACATGCCTAAAGATCTGTTTTCTTTCAAGGTTAAACCACCTGGCAGAGGAGAAATTATCGTATACATGTAGTACCCTTGGTAAATAAGATTTAAAGGCATCCTAAACTCTGACCTACAAGAAGGTTAAAGATGAGGGAATTCAAAATGATTTTCAAACATCAACACATCAACTAATAATTATACATTCCTAAAATTAGAAAAATCATAGCATGGTTGAATAAAAAATTTGAAAATATATTTGAATTTAATTCAGATGATTACTAGAAATCTAGCAAAATTAGTTAAACCTTTATGCTTTAAAGTTTCAAAGGATTAGATATATCTTCATATAAGGCGTCAATCCACCTGAGCGGAGGGAGGGAGGGAGGGAACAAACTTTTTTTATTAACATTGATAACCATAGGACTTATTCTTTAAGTGTTTAGAGAAGTCAACCATAATGAACTTTTTATTACAATTTAAAGAAACTAGAGGTAAATTTCTTTTGAGAGAGATCAACCTGCTATTTTCTCTAACAAAAATTTTTTTATAAGCTTCACTTGTATTTGAACATTCAAACTTTTCTCAAATTGAATCTACTTTAATCTTGAAAATCTTACATATATTAGATTATTGACCCTGTCCTAGCAAACATATCAAGCTATAAAAGATATGTAACTACAATATGTTATTAAGACAAGCTAAAAAGTTTTGATTTGAAGGTTTGAGCTTTTGGACCCTATCCTACCGTAAACATTAAGCTACATAAATATATAACTGCAACATTTTGGACTACATAGGGAGAACATTTTGATTTAGATGCTCAAATTTTTTTAGATTTATCCTGCCACTTATCGAGTTACAAAAATATATAACTGCAACATGTTAGCTAGGACACGGAGAAGTTTAACATTTTGAAGATTTAAAATTTTGGACCGAATCAAAATAATACGTTGAGCTACTAAAAGAAGCAACTGTACATATTACTAAAAACTGGGCAAAAAGATTTTTTTAAGTAGTATGAAGAGGCATAAAGAAAACATTCCGTTAATAATTAATGGGGGTTCTATAAGACCTCATTTTATAAATTTAAGAGATACCGATCAAATTATCTTTGAATGAAATGAATAAAATAATCGACAAAAGAAGGGTAGTTAGAACCTATGACAAGCACAAGTATACTATTAATGTAAGGGTATGAATCACTGCTAAAGATGGATAGAGGATTGATCTCCAGTAGAGTCGCCAGAAAAACCTGAGGGGGAAAATTTGTTAATGCCGCCACACAGATTTGGTGTTCTCCTATTTGTAATTAAATACTACATTGAGAATAAAGTATAGTCTCGAGAGGCTAACATAATATTCTACAATGGATTCAATATCAAAATAGGGTTTTAGAAAATGATATTTCTATGATCAAACACAGTTCAAAGAAAACATAACATCTCGAAAGATGAACATGCAATTCTATAGAGTGTGTTTAAAAATAAAAATAGGGTTTTAAAAATCTATTCATTATTTTAATTAGATGTAATAAGAAGAACATTATATCATCCTAAAAGATGAACATAACATTCTTCGAGACATCTAAAAATAAGAATGAATTTTATGAAAATCATCATTTCTACGATTAAATATAACAAGTAGAATGATATATTATTTGTAAAGACTATAATAACATTCTACAAGCGTATCTAAAATCAAAAATGAGTTTTTTTTAAAGGCATCTACGTTCCCAAAAAATTTTCCCTTTTTTTATAGGGATAAAATAAGGTTTATTTTATTATGGAGTTCTCAAATCCCTATAGAGGCAAGCCCTTATAGTTAATTACATCTTATGAGGGGTACTCCTAGGAAAACTCTTGATTAAAGCAACAATTTTAGTCCATTTAATTACAAAGTAGAAGATAATGAAAGAAATAGGAAATTTCCATAGAGAAAGCTCAACGTTGAACAGCTCTTAACGAGTCAAAGGATGAAAAGCAGGAGGTGTCGTATTCTGAGAAACTTAGAGGCAAGCTCAGTCTATCCTATGTTGGCTTTATATTTTAGTAGAGAATTTTTTATGTTTGAGTTGGAATTTTATTAGAAATTTGGGATTATATTCCTGGAGGGTGAGGACTTAAGATTTAAAAATCTGCCTCAAAACCTAAATTTAATTTGGGTACTACAAGGTAGTGACCCGAGCCTATCTAATGAAATGCAAATCTGGACTTACCCTGACTTGGATTGGGGAGCCAGCTAACTACCTAGGCGCTTTAAAACCATGTATCTGGTCTATTTATACAAGATGGGTATGGACGTTGTTTAAGTTTTCAGGAATTGGGGGTCGACATCAAAGACATATCCGACTTGGCCCCTCAACTATGTAGGGTGAATGATGCTTGAGAGCAGAATGTAATTAAAATTTTTAGACAATTTCAAATTTATTCGTTTGGGTTGTCTAATATCAAATCAATTTTGATTGGCTCGCAACGAGTCAATCAGGGTTAATCGGGGCTATTGTAATTTAAATTGAACTTCATTTGGGTTAGTTTAATTTAGTTCATGTCGATTCACATCGCAAAGTCTCTAGTTTGAGATGAGCTGATTTGGGTTTACTTTGGCTCAGATCATGGGGTCGAGTCAGCACTGTATCAGTGGGTATCCACCTAAGAGAAATCATATGGGGGGTGACATCTATACTAAGCTACGAAGACCTAGGTGCTAGAGTTAATTTTAGGAAAATTAACCTCAAATAATGAGGTCAACAAATGGACCCCCAATAGCCATGATAAACTTGCCAAAGTTTATCGTGCTTATTAGTGTTGACCGAAATGATCAACTACATCCAAAACTGGAGTTGGAGTGTTAAATATATGAATTTCAAAGATTTTGTGCTTTGATAGAAAATCATAATGCAAAGTCTATAAATATTTGGGCTAATTGATTGAAAGATTTGAGCTTATTAAATAGATTTAAACCCAAATCAATTTATTGGAATTTAGAGAGAGAAAAGTGATAGTGAGAGAGAGATAGATAGTAAGAGAAGGAGAGAGTGAGTGAGTGTGAGAGAGAGAGAGGTGGAAAGAGTGAGATGGAGAAGGAGAGAGAGAGAGAAAGAGAGAGAGAGAGCGAGTTGAAGAGACGATATAGAAAGGGAAGCAGTCAATCATCTATTTGTTAGAAGTTAGAGAGAGAAAAGCTATAGAGAGAGAAGGAGAAGGAGAGAGTGTGTGAGTGAGTGCGAGAGATGGAGAGAGTGAGATGGAGAAAGAGATAGTGAGTGAGAGAGAGAGGGGGAGAGAGTGAGATGGAGAGAGGTAGAGAGAGAGAGATAAATAGAGGATATAGGAAGGATATTAGTCTATCATCTATTTGTTGGAAGTTAGAGAGAGAAAAGTGAGAGAGAGAGAGAGAGAGAGAGAGAGAGAGAGAGAAGGAGAAGGAGAGAGTGAGTGAGTGAGAGAGAGAGGTGGTGGGAGTGAGATGGAGAAGGAGAGAGTGAGTGAGTGAGAGAGAGAGAGGTGGAGGGAGTGAGATGGAGAAGGAGAGAGTGAGTGAGAGAGAGAGGGGGAGAGAGTGAGTGATTGAATGAGTGAGTGAGTGAGTGAGAGTGAGAGTGAGAGAGAGAGTAGTCTATCATCTTTTTGTTGGAAGTTATAGAGAGAGAAAAGTGATAGAGAGAGAGAGTAGGAAAAGGAGAGATTGAGTGAGAGAGAGAGAGGGTGAGAGAGATAAGGAGAGAATATAGGAATAGAAGTAGTCTATCATCTATTTGTTAGAAGTTGGAGAGAGAAAAGTGATAGAGAAAGAGAGAGATAGAGAGAAGGATAAGGAGAGAATGAGTGAGTGAGTGAAAGAGGTGGAGAGAGTGAGATGGAGAAGGAGAGAGTGAGTGATAAATAGAGGGAGAGTGAGTGAGTGAGAGACAGAGAGAGTGAGTGAGTGAGAGAGAGTGAGGAAGGGAGTGAGAGGGAGAGAGAGTGAGTGAGTGTGAGAAAGAGAGAGAGAGAGTGAGAGAGAGAGAGAGAGGATAAAGGAAGGGAACTTGTCTATCATCTATTTGTTGGAAGTTAGAGAGAGAAGGACAAGGAGAGAGTGAGTGAGTGAGAGAGAGAGGTGGAGAGAATTAGATGGAGAAGAAGAGAGTGAGGGAGGGAGAGAGAGTGAGTGAGTGGGTGAGACAGAGAGAGGGAGGGAGGGAGAGAGAGAGAGAGGGAAAGAGACTGAGTGAGTAAGAGAGAGAGAGAGAGTGTGTGTGTGTGTGTGTGTGTGTGAGAGAGAGAGAGAGAGAGAGTGAGAGAGAGAGAGAGAGAGAGAGAGAGAGTGAGAGAGAGAGGGTGAGAGAGATAAAGAGAGGATATAGGAAGAGGAGTAATTTATCGCCTATTTATTGGACGTTAGAGAGAGAAAGTGATAGAGAAAGAGATAAAGAGAAGGAGAATAAGAGATTGAGTGAGTGAGAGAGAGAGAGAGGTGGAGAGAGTGAGATAGAAAAGGGAGAGAGTGAGTGAGAGAGAGGGAGATAGAGAGAACGAGAGGGGGACTAAGAGAGAGAGAAAGGGTGAGAGAGATAAAGAGAGGATATATAAAGAGAAGTAGTCTATAATCAATTTGTTTGAAGTTAGAGAGATAAAAGTGATAGAGAGAGAAGGAGGAAGAGAGAGTGAGTGAGTGAGGGAGAGAGGTGGAGAGAGTGAGATGGAGAAACTGAGAGTGAGTGAGAGGAGAAAGAGAGGGAGAAAGAGTGAGTGAGTGTGTGAGAGAGAGAGAGTGAGAGAGAGAGAGAGAGAGGATATAGGAAGGGAACTAGTCTATCATCTATTTATTAGAAGTTAAAGAGAGAAGGACAAGGAGAGAGTGAGTGAGTGAGAGAGGGAGAGGTGGAGAAAGTGTGATGGAGAAGAAGAGAGTGAGTGAGGGAGAGAGGGAGAGAGAGTGAGTTAGTGAGTGAGACAGAGAGAGAGATAGATAGAGAGAGAGAGAGAGAAAGAGAGATAAAGAGAGGATATAGGAAGAGGACTAGTCTATCATCTATTTATTGGAAGTTAAAGAGCGAAAAGTGATAGAGAGAGACGGAGAGAAAGAGGAGAAGGATAGATTGAGTGAGTGCGAGAGAGAGATGGAGAGAGTGAGATGGACAAGGAGAGAATGAATGAGAGAGGGAGGGAGAGAGAGTGAGTGAGAGAGGGGGAGAGAGAGAGAGAGAGAGAGAGAGAGAGAGAGAGAGAGAGAGGGTGAGAGAGATAAAGAAAGGATATAGGAAGAGTAGTCTATCATCTATTTGTTGGAAGTTAGAGAGAGATAAGTGATAGAGAGAGAGTGAGTGAGTATGAGAGAGAGGTGGAGAAAGTGAGATGGAGAAATAGAGAGTGAGAGAGAGAGAGAGAGAGAGGAGAAGGATAGATTGAGTGAGTGAGAGAGAGAGGTGGAGAGAGTAAGATGAAGAAGGAGAGAGTGAGTGAGGTAGAAAGGGAGAGAGTGAGTGAGTGAGAGAGAGAGAGAGAGAGGTGGAGAGAGAGAAAGAAAGAGAGAGAGAGGGAGAGAGAGAGTGAGTGAGAGGGAGAGAGAGAAATAGGGCGAGAGAGTGAGGAAGAGAGAGAGGGAGAGAGAGGGAGTGAGTGTGAGAGAGAGGGAGAGTGAGTGTATGTGTGTGTGAGAGAGAGAGAGAGAGAAATAGAGAGAGGGTGAGAGAGATAAAGAGAGGATATATGAAGAGGAGTAAGAAAGAGCGAATAGGTTATTAGACCTATTAATTATGTCCCTAAACTAACCAAGAGGGGGGGGGGTGAATTGGTACTTTTAAAAATTACTCTTGGAATTTTAGAAAATTTTTTAACACAAATTTTAAACAAATCGTACAGTACGATTTAAATTCGTACTATACGAACAGAGTTAATTCTTCATAATTTTGAACCACTGAAAAATGAAATACAGTGTAGTAAAAAAGCGCAGTAAGTAAAAATTAGAATAAAGAACACCATAATTTATAGTGGTTTGATCAAACATGACCTATATCCACTCCCTAGAGACTCCTCTAGGTATTGCACTAAATCAAAGTGACTCTCTTTTAGCCCCCACAGCAAGGCAGAGAAGCCCTTACAAAAACTCTCTTCCACTAAATCCCGGTGCGGTAGAGGACCGTCGTCCTTCTACACCCTCCTGGTGTAGGCAGAGAACCAAGCCTCCTTATTCACCCTCCTGGTGATGGCAGAGAACCATCGTCCTTTTACACCCTCTTGGTGATGGCAGAGAACCGTCATCCTTTTACACCCTCTTGGTGATGGCAGAGAACCGTCATCCTTTTACACCCTCCAGGTGATGGCAGAGAACCGTCATCCTTTTTCACCCTCCTGGTGATGGAAAAGAACCATCATCCTTTTTTACCCTCATGGTGACGACAGAGAACCGGACCTTCTTCAAAGATCTACTCTCAAGACTCTTCAAAGAGAAAGGGAAAAGACTTGAAGTACAAATAATGAAATCCTCACCCTTAGATAACCTTGTGAATCCCCTCACAATTTCCTCTTCAAGGATCTCACAAATCACTCCCAAACACTCTCCCTTATCACTCTCCCTTCCACTCTCAAGAAGAAATTTGTAGAAGCATCTTCCCTTAAGTCAGTTTAAGGATCCTTATAATCAAAGGACAAGAAAAACCATCCAAAAACTAAAAATTTCAAGTTTTACGAAGTCAGATTGTCCTGTATAATCGACGATCGTACTGCATGAATAGTTCAAAATGAACCATTCATCCTGTACGAGCCATTACAAACCCCAAGTCAGAGCCGTTCGTACCGATGGTTCATCCTGGACGATTGTCTGTACGAACCCCATCAGAGCAATTCGTACCAAGGTTTCATCCCGGACGATCATCTGTACGAACCTCAACAGAGCCGTTTGTACCATGTTTTTGTCCCGGACGATCATCTGTACAAACCCCAAGAGAGCCGTTCGTACCAAGTTTTCATCCCGGACGATCGTTTGTACGAACCCTAACAGAGCTTTTTGTACCAAGTTTTTGTCCCGGATGAACATCTGTACGAACCAGACTTAAAAAAGTTTTCATGCAGATAGGTTCGCTGTGGAGGACGAAAAAATCAGATCGTCCCGTACGATCAAGTATTGTAATATACGATTAGTTTTAAAAAAAAATTAAGTTTTCTACTCCCCCAGTGTATGCGTGCACAGTTATCCAACTCACAATCACACTCTCTCTCAAAAAAAATAAAAAATACAGACTTTACTCACAATAAACTTTTGAAAAAAGAACTTGAAGTCTTCAGAAGTCTGGAGTGTAACACCTGAAAAACATGTTAGTACACACAAAAACAAATTTTTCCAATATAGATTAGGAGAACCAACACACAAAATAATAGGATATTGTAATCATCAAAAACTCACTGATTATACAGATTTAACATGCAACGCTCTCAATCTCCCCCTTTTTGATGATGACAAAACAACTATTATTTGAGATAAGCAATAATACACATGCTCTCCTTAAGCTCCCCCTAAATAAGTGCTCCCCCTAAATGAGTGTTCTATTGGACAAAGGGAACGGAATTAAGATCTTAGAGGAAACTCTAAATCTACCTAAACTACAAACACACACATACACAAACAAGCACATAACCAAAACCACACAACCTTCAACACACACAACACACACAACCTTTAACACACAGCAAGACACTCATACAAATAGATTACATTACATAAAACCTTACAATCAAACATGGATAACTCTCCCTTTTGACAATAACAAAAAAGGTAACGAAAATAAATCAGATTAGTTGATGATATTAGTAAGATAAAGGATTCAATAGGAGATCGGAAGCAAAAAAAGTAAGAACTCAAAAGTGTTTAAAGTATGAAATAACAAGAAAAAGAGAAGTTGATCGATAACATTATAGAAGACAAATTGCTTAACAATAACATGTTGTAAAAATAATGAAATAAAATTACAAATTTTCTAATGCAAAAATGGCTATTATTGATTTGTGTGAATGAGAACTTGATAAAGGAAAGACAAATTGGCGACACTGCACATCTTTTCAATTTGCAGGGCACCTTTTGTGCATTTTCTACTTGTGGGCTAATTTTGTGCATCTTTACCATTTGACGAACATTGCGCATCTTTTTGAATTTGTGGCGCACTTTGTGCATCTTTCCAGTTTTTAGGCTTCCTTTGTGCCTTTTAAAAGAATGTCTTTCCAAAATCATTTTCTATTGACAGTAATTCAACAATAAAATATTTTGAGATAAAAAAAGAGTAAAGAATATGGCATGAAATTAACAACAGTTCAAGCTAAGAAATGCATGTCTAAGAAAATATAGATAGATCTCCTAATCTACATACAGTCACAAAGTGATTTACACATTTTTGAGTAATTGAATTATGCACAGAGATTACTATTGAACCTGTATATCGTATAATATGAACTACGATTGTACAATACGAACATAGTTAATTTGATAATATCACTCAACTATCAGAAATATTTCAAGCCATACTAACATTCACACATCACATAACACAAAGCATATAAACAAAACACATATTTTTTTCATTTAATCGTAAACAATAAAAATACAACTGCAACAACAACTGACCAATCAGACAAAAAAAAGAAAATAAATAACAACACAACTTAATTTCAAGCCATGGAGAGAAATACAACGTATGACCACAACACCTAAAAATTTGAAGGACCCTGATCAGGAGGAGGCTGAGGGTTGAAAGCAATGAAGTAACTATTGATCGTGGCAATATTTGTATTCATATACTCGAACTAGACACGAACCCAACCCATATCCTCCTGATAGCGTGCATTCTGCTCGGTCATCTGAGTCTGAATTTGAGCAATATGACTATCCAATTAGTTAAATTGTTGAACCATCTCTTGATAGAAGTTCTGATCAGGTCCAGGTACAGGTGCCGGTACAGGTGCAGGAGCTCCCCTTCTTCCTCAAAATCATCTTCCCCTGACCCTCGGTGAAACAATGATAAAAAAGAAGCATTGGTGAAGAAGATTAGTACATCAGTGGGAGGTTCAAGGTTAACAAGGTTGTATTTCTTTTCAAGTATATAGGTGATCAGGTGACCTAATGCCAAAATTTTCCTCCTCTTACTGCTAGGATGCCTAATGTCAAAAAGATTATACATGTAATCCATAAGAAGTTAAGCTTCATCAAATGGTTGCTTAGTTAAAATGAGATAGGTTACAATTGACAAAAGAGGGGTCATATTGACTCGATCACCAGCTTTAGGAATGATAAGATCTCAAGACATGCTGTATGATCCTAGCATTTTGGTTTAGAGTGGATATTTGAGGTAAATGAGTGACCTCGTGAATTCCTCTCAGAGAGTAGTTCACGTCACTCCAGTCATACTTAGTTCTACAGGATAAGGTGTGTGCCCTAACCCCTTGGGTTCTAAGATGCAGAAAAGTTCCTAAGTCTTCTTTGGATATTTCAACTCTTTGTCTTAAGACAAAAGAACTAATCCTTGAATGATCCTTACTAAAAACCATATTGGCTAGAAAGATCAGGAAGGTTTCTCTATTATAGGCATGGATTAGTGTCGAGATGAAAGAAAATGGTTTGTAGCAAAAAGGGGCACGACCGAAAAAATTTAAATCATCTTGAATCAGAACCCTAGATGGTGTAATCTTTGCTGCAAAATACCTTTGGAATGCCTCTTCATTATCCCTAGAGAGAAAATTAATATCTCTCTCGGCTCTTGATGAAGAGGCCCTAGGCCCTCGTGCTCATTTGCTACTGCTAGCCATTCTCTAGAGAAGAAAGTTGGTAGATTTTGAAGGTAAATGATAAGTGAAATGAATAAAAACAACCCTTCTTTATAAAGAAAAATGACCAATCGTACAGTACGAAAGGGTTTCGAATGGGACGAAAAGATTTTCGTACGGGAGGAAAATATTTTCATATGAGACGAATGGAAACGGTCAAAATGAAATGGCTTTTCGTAAACTGCTCGTCCCAAGGCATCCTTTCGTACAGGCTTTTTGACTTCCTAATCGTACAGACGATGACGTGTTCATCCGAGACGATCAAAAAATTTATGATCGTTTAGGCGACGATTAGGTTCGTCCTTATCCAATTCGATAACATGGATCGTACGGATGAAGGACAAGTTCATCTGGAAAGACATTAAAAGTAATCACATTCCAAACCATACAGACGAAACTGTACATATCGTACAGTACGATTATGGCATCGTACAGTACAAACATATTAAAGAAACACAGTTTTAATTGCTCAACTCTACATTCTCATGCACACGCAATAGAATTCGTATTGTACGAACTAAAATTCGTACAGTACGAACAAACTAGAAATCAACAAAAAAATAAAAAATACATAACTTTTCAGAGTAAAATTTTTCATTTTCAAAATAACATACAAATAACAAATAGACAAGTCAACACATGCACAACATGAAAAACAAATAAATAATTTATACTTGATAAACTTGAAATAAATAAGACAACAAATCACATACAAAATAAAGGCTTGCAGAAATTTTAATTAAGCATTAAGATCAATAACACCTAGCCTTGTCCTTAAGATACTAAATGTGTCAAAAACTAGAGGTTTAGTGAAAATATCTACAAGTTGATCCTTAGTAGCAACATGATGTAGTTCACTTTCCCCTTTTTGCTACATGATCCATTATAAAATGATGCCTTATATCAATATGCTTGATTCTATAATGTTGAATAGGATTCTTTGAAATATATATGGCACTAGTGTTATCACAAAAGATTGGGATAGTGCCAAAAGAAAATCCTAAATCAAATAGTTGTTGTTTCAACCAAAGCACTTGTGTAACAAAACTCCCTATGGCAATATATTCTGCTTCAACTGAAAAAAGTGCTACTGAATTTTGTTTCCTAATGGACCATGATACTAAAGAATATCTAATGAATTGACAAGTTCTAGAAGTACTTTTCCGTTCAACCCTACAGCCTATTAAATCTAAATCTGAATATCCAATTATTTCAAATGAAGAGCTATGATTTTGATACCAAATCCCTAAGCCTTGAGTTCCCAGAAGATTTCTTAATATCCTTTTCACTGCTGTCAAATATGATTTCTTTAGATCAGATTGAAATCTAGCACATAAGCAAACACTAAACATAATGTCTGGTCTGCTAGCTGTCTAGTAAAGCAATGATCCAATTATTCCTCTAAACTTCTTTTGATCAACTAATTTTCCCTTAGGATCCTTATCCAACAATACTGAGGAACTCATAGGTGAGTAACTAGTTTAGTATTATCCATTTTATACTTCTTGAGGATGTCCTTAACATACTTAGACTGACTAAGAAAAGTTCCTTTCTTATTTTATTTTACGCTAAAACCAAGAAAATAACTCAAGTCACCCATTAAACTCATCTCAAATTCACTACTCATTATTTTTTAAAATTCATCACATAGATTTTTATCAGTAGATCCAAAAATTATGTCATCCACATAAATTTGTACAATGAGTATTTCATTTTCAATTCTTTTCAAAAAGAAAGTGGTGTCCACACTTCCTTTAACAAATGATCCTTTTAGTAGAAAAGTGCTTAACCTCTCATACCACGCCCTAGGTGCCTGTTTTAGTCCATAAAATGTCTTTTTTATTTGAAAATATGATTATGGAATTTAGAATTTTTAAAACCTGGAGGTTGCTCAACATAAACATCCTCTTCTATCACCTCATTTAAAAAGGCACTTTTAACATCCATTTGATATAATTTAAAACCTTTAAAACATGCAAAGGCAAACAAAAACTCTAATTTCTTCAAGTCTTTCTACAGAGGCAAATGTCTCCTCAAAATCTATCCCTTCAATTTGATTATACCCCTTAGCTACTAATTTAGCCTTATTTCTAATCATAACTTCTGAATCATTCATTTTGTTTTTGAACACCCACTTAGTTCAAACTACACTTTGATCATTTGGCCTTTCAATTAACTCCCAAACATCATTTCTTTTAAATTGATGCAATTCTTCTTGCATGGCCAAAATCCAAAATTCATCCAAAAGTGCTTGATCAATATTAGTGGGTACAACCATTGAAATAAAAGCCGAATGATTTACCTCCTTTCTCAAATCATGCCTAGTCCTAACTCCTTCACTTGGGTCTCCAAAAATCAATTCTTTAGGATGACTCTTGGGATAATTTAATTCTCTAGGCAAACTATTCTCTTCTTGATTTTCAACTCTTTCTTCAACTTTTACATTTTCAAGTCCTTGGGTCGTTTCAACAACATCATCTTCCTCCAACCTAAACCCTCCAGTATTATCAGATTCATCAAAAAAAATATGAGTGGTCTCCTCAACTACCAATGTCCTTCTATTGAAAACTCTATAGAATTTTCCAACACTTGAATATCCTAGAAAAATTTCTTCATCGGATTTAGGATCAAATTTTCCTAAGAGAGTTTTTCCATTATTGTGTATAAACACCTTACATCCAAAAACATGTAGGTGTGAGAGGTTGGGGATTCTACCTTTAAGAAGTTCACAGGGTGTCTTGTTTAATTTTGATCTAATGTTCACCCTATTCAACAAATAATATGTGGTGCTAACAGCTTCAGCCTAAAAATATTTTGGAAGTGAATATTCTACCAACATGGCTCTAGCAGTTTCAACCAATGTCGTGTTCTTTCTCTCAACTACTCCATTATGTTAAGGTGTCCTAGAAGATGAGAAGTTATGATCTATCCCATGAGATTTGCAAAAATCATCAAACAACTCATTTTCAAATTCTCCCCCATGATCACTTTGGATTGTTACAATTTCAAGACCTAGTTTTCTCTGAATCCAAGTGGCAAAATCTCTAAACTCCTCAAATGATTCACTCTTATAATATAAAAATCTAATCCATGTGAATCTTGAATAATCATCCACAATTACATACCCAAATCTCTTTCCTCCTAGACTTAAGGTACTAGCAGGTCCAAATAGATCCATGTGAACAATTTTTAAGAGCTTGCTAGTTCTAATTCTCTTGATTGAACTAAAAGATGATCTTACTTGTTTTCCTAATTGACATGCATCACACAAATGGTCTTTTGTAAAGTCAAGTTTGGGTACTCCTCTAACTAACTCTTTTTGGGTGATTTTTCTAAGATTTCTCATGCTAGAGTGACAAAGCCTTCTACGCCATAACCATGACTCATTTGATATAGTTTTCAAATAAAAAGTAGTCAAAGATTTAACAGAATTCAAATCTAGCATGAAACATTATTTACTCTATCACCATTTAACACAACAATTCCATTTAGGCTAATAACACAGCTAGTAGGCAAAAACGTTATATGATAACCTTTATTGCATAGTTGACTTGTGCTCAACAAATTGTGTTTTAAGCCATCTACCAATAGAACATTTTCAATCACAAAATTTCTAGAATTTCCAATCATACCTGTACCTACCACTCTCTTGGTGGTATTGTCTCCAAGTGTCACCTTGCCTCCATTCCAGGCTTCCAGTGATATGAATTGATTTGCATCTCCAGTCATATGCTTTGAGTAGACGCTGTCCAGGTACCAAATGCTCTCATGAGGTCTTGTTTGAGAGCGTTCCTCTTCTTGATCCGAATGATCAAGATTGTCAGCCATCAAGTACAAATTTGTGACTTCCTCTTCAGGTGTAGTTTCTGAGGAATCTGAAGCTGAGTCTGCCCAAAATGCACGTTGTAGTTATTTCTTGCCCCTTCTTTCCTTTGGTTTCTCCTCGGCTTTGTCCTTGCTAGAATTAGCTTTGTGATTGGGGCAATCAGTCTTGATGTGTCCAGGCTTCCTACATTCATAGCAAATTACTTCATTAGAAGCTTTAGTATTTTTATGGAACTTACCTTTGTTCCACTATTGGCGTCTCCTCTACTTCCTTTTTAGGAAACTCCTAAATTGCCTTCTCATCAAGGCAATGTCTTCCTCATCCTCAGGAATTGATTTATCACTGTCCGAGCCATCCACCTTCAATGTTATGTTCCTCTCCTTCCACTTGTCACATGCATCAATCTATTTTTGAGTCACAAATTGCTCATAAGCAATTAGTGATCCAAAAAGATTGTCAATAGAATAGACATTTAAATCTTTTGATTCAGTTATGGCAGTTATCTTAGCATTATAAGCAGTAGGTAAGCAATGAAGTATTTTGTTTACTTTTTTGGCATTGTTGATTCCCTACCTAAGGCATGCAATGAAGTGGCTATGTGTGTAAAGCGTGTATACATATATGAGATTGATTCATTCAGTTTCATGTGAAATAGTTCATAATCGTATAAAAGAATGTTCAATCTAATTTTCTTCACTTCATTTGTGCCCACATATATAATACAAAGTCTATCACATATTTCCTTTTCGGGTTTACAAGTAGAAACACGTATATAGTCTTCAGATTTAAGAGCACAGAAAAAGTTATTCAAACATTTCGTGTTTAGTTGTGCTAAGTCTTTTTCTTCTAATGTCCTATCAGCAAATGGTGTTTCAACTCTAATGCCATCTACAAGTCTAGTAGGTGCAATGTAACAATCCTGAACTAACATCCACATGCGATAGTCAAGAGATTACTAAAAAGTAGACATGCGAGTTTTCTAGAAATCAAACAAAGGTGGTCTAGTGATCGAGTAACCTTCTAATGTATTCTGATTTCCAAAATTAGCCATGATTAAATTTCAAAAAGTAGTTTAAACAGTAATTTTTGAAATAGTCTCTGATACCACTTAAAAGAGCGAATAGGTTGTTAGACCTATTAATTATGTCCCTAGACTAACCAAGAGGGGGGTGAATTGGTACTTTTAAAAATTACTCTTGGAATTTTGGAAAATTTTTTAACACAAATTTTAAACAAATCGTACAGTACGATTTCAATTCGTACTGTACGAACAGAGTTCATTCTTGATAATTTTCAACCACAGAAAAATGAAATACAGTGTAGAAAGAAAATGCAATAAGTATGAACTAGAATAAAAAACACCAGATTTTATAGTGGTTCGGTCAAACACGACCTACATCCACTCCCTGGAGACTCCTTCTCTAGGTATTACACTAAATTAAAGTGACTGTCCTTTAGCCCCCACAGCAAGGCGGAGAAGCCCTTACAAAAACTCTCTTCCACCAAATCCCGGTGCGGTAGAGGACCGTCGTGAAAGTTTGTTAGGAATGTTAAGCCCTATAGAACTGGCCCAAGCTAACCAAGAAGGGGGCGAATTGATATTTTAAAAATTTTCTTTTCACAAAGAACAAAAATTACATAAACCAAAATCACACCACGAGAAAAATAAATACGGAATTTAAAGTGCGGAAGCAAGAAATAAGAACACAGAGATTTATAGTGGTTCGGCCAACTAGACCTACGTTCACTCCCCAGAGGCGCCCTCCGAGTATTGCACTACAAACGTGACTCTCCTTTAGCCCCCACAGCTAGGCAGAGAAGCCTTTACAAAGAACCTCCTTTTTGCCACCCCGGCAAGGAAGAGAACCTATCTCCTTTTGCTTCCTCCTGAAGCTGGCAGAGAACCACAACCAGATGCTGAATCCTTACCTCTACCGACCCTTCCATGGACGAGAAACTCTAGACAAAGAAGAAGCAGAGCGATCCTTTAAGCAACCCTTGTGATTCCCCTCACAAGCTCCCCCTCACAAGATCCTCTCTCTCTCCCTCTCTCTCTTTCTCTCCTCAAGGTCTTCTCAGGTCAAGGCAACAGCAAAAGATTATTCAAAATGTTGAACAAGAGCTCTTAAATAGAAGAGCTTCAAAGAAGTTCATTAATTATAAGTTGACGACTATATCGTCCAGGCCGATATGGATATCGGCCTGGCTGATCAGTACAAATCTCAGAAGATTGGCCAGAGCATCGCCCTGAATGCAAACTGGATGAATGCAATTTGGCTTGATCGTCCTGGACGATCTCATGATCGTCCCGACCGATCAGTTCAAATCAGAGGAAAATCATCCAGAGCATTGCCCTGAATTCGAGCTAGCCGATATTTATCGTCCAGAAGTAACTAAAGTTTTTGAATAGATCGTCCTAGCCAATCCTGATATCGTCCAAGACGATATGATCGTATCAATCATCCTTAATTACTCCCTTGATTTCTTGATCAATTAAGGCATAATTTGTGAATATCATCCAGGCCGATCAAAGGTCGTCCTGGCCGACTATTAAAAAATACATAATACCTTAATTATCTATGGCGGCAATTTCTTTCTATTTTGAGCGTATCGTCCTGGTCGATACGCGTATCATTCAGGATGATCTGTTAATGACGGCTGCCTTAATTAAGAATCCTTAATTAGATTTTCTGTTTTAAGCCTGATCGTCCAGGACGATGTAAATATCGTCCTGGCCGATGTGGGTAAAAACACAAATTCTAAGTCTCTCAAGTGTGTGTGTGTGTGTAGTTACTTAGCATTAGTCTCTTTAAACATTACAAATAGACTCAAGAAGAGAAAAAACAAAAGTACAGACAGACTCAATCCCTAAACCTACGTAATCTTGAGCTGGCTTCGTTTCTTCGTCCAATCTTCGATTCATGAAATGTTAGAAGTAACAGGCAGTCCAAGAGAATCAATAGTGTTTGTCAATCATCAAAACATAAGTCATGAAATAGATTTGCAACAATCTCCCCCTTTTTGATGATGGCAAAACACTACGAAAATAATTAGTAGTAAAATTACGGGATCGACAAGTGTAAAAACATCATAAACTTTGGATCGACAAGTGTAAAAACATCATAAACTTCTCCCCCTTTTGACATATCAAAAAGGAGGAGGGAACACAAAAGAACAATAGCAAATCACAATATATTTTTTTAACCAAGACATGAAAATGATGTAGTATTCAATGTGATTGATTTAAAAACTTTTGGGTTAATGAGTTAACAATCTCAACAATCCATAGAATAGTAGAATATCCGGTCATGGTTACCCTTAGCTCAGACATTTTCTTAGGGTAGAATCATCTTTTGAAATCAATGACCTAACTCAAAGAATTAGTTGGATATGAGAAAAAGAATCCATTCATTACTTGGTTTAAGAAAAACTATCTTTATAAAATAATGAACCAAAGTAAATCTGTCACGATCGCAAAACAATCGAAATCAAGCCTTTGAGAACCAAAACTTCTAAGTTCTAAAAGATTTAAAAAGAGAGAATAGCTTGCTTTTGAGTGGGCACATTTTATGCCTCTTGTCAATTGAGTGGCGCTTTGCGTATCTTTTTATAGATTTTCAATTTTGGCGTCTTTGCGCTTCTTTTAATGGCATCATTGGCTAAAATTTTTTTTTTTTATTTTTGCAAGCTACATTCTCTTTTATAAAATTCTTAGTTGTGAGTATATCTTCATAGATATTAGAGAATACGAGCTCTCTCTAACATAAGAAAGAATTACCACAAACATAATCAATAATCAAAGACAAGAGTAACGAGGGGTCTTGATGTGACAAAAAGACTTAAAACATTATAAATACAAGATAGATTTGCATAAGCAAGCTTAAGAAAAGATATTAATTTCATACACAATCTTTAATTTGAAATAGATTTTTGATTAGAAAAGAAAACTATGCCACTAAAATAGGTTAGAGAAAGAGACACAATCATGAAATATTTTTATCATCTAAAAGATTAAGAGATGAAAAACACATTGACTACAAATTTTCAAAAACAAGGGAATGGAATATGTTATCATTTCAGCGATGATTTTGAAAACTAAGTAAAAAAAGAAAGTAGAACACATCAAAAACTAAAAAATAAAAACAAAAGCAAAAGAAAGTAACAAAAAAATCAAGTTTCATGCATTTATGTGAATCACACCCAATCTGGTCATTAAAGAACTGAAGGTGTCGAAGGCCAGTGGTTTAGTAAAGATGTCAGCCAATTGATTTTCAGTTGTCACATGGTGTAACTCAATATCTCCCTTAGTCACATGATCTCTAATGAAGTGATGCCTAATGGCAATGTGCTTAGTCCTTGAATGTTGGATAGGATTCTTAGAGATGCATATGGCGCTAAGGTTGTCACAAAAGATTGAGATGGTGCCTACAGGTAATCCTAAATCCAATACCTGTTGTTTCAACCGAAGGACTTGGGCCACACAACTTCCAAGAGCGATGTACTCAGCTTCAGCAGTGGAAAGTGCAACAGAGTTTTGCTTCCTACTAGACCAAGAGACCAACGACTGTCCAATGAATTCACAAGTTCCTGAAGTGCTTTTTCTATCCACCTTGCATCGTGCAAAATCAGAATCAGAAAAATTAATAATCTCAAAAGAAGTGTTGTGTCTAGGGTACCAAATCCCTAAGCCTTGTGTCCCCAAAAGGTATCTAAAAATTCTCTTAATAGCAGACATGTGGGACTCCTTAGGGTCAGCTTGAAATCTAGCACAAAGGCAAACACTAAACATAATATCATGTCGACTCTCAGTCAAGTAAAGTAAAGATCCAATCATGCCTCTATACTTCTTCTGATCAACAGATTTACCACTTGGGTCCTTATCCAATGGAGTACTATAAGTCATGGGAGTGTTAATTGGCTTAGCTTTGTTCATCTCATATTTCTTCAAAATGTCCTTTATGTATTTTGTTTGATTTAAAAAGGTTCCATCCTCCAATTATTTTATGCTAAACCCCAAAAAGTAGGACAACTCTCCCATCAAACTCATCTCAAACTCTCTACTTATTATTTTAGAAAAATTATCACACAATTTCTTATTAGAAGATCCAAAGAGTATATCATCCACATAAATCTGAACAATGAGTAAATCATCTCCAACTCTACTAAGAAAAAGGGTGGTGTCTACGCTCCCCTTGACAAACTCCCTCTCTAGTAAGAATGTGCTAAGCCTCTCATAACAAGCTCTTGGTACCTGCTTTAAACCATACAAAGCCTTTTTTAATTTAAAAATATGATTTGAAAATTGGGAACTCTCAAAACCTGGGGGTTGTTCTACAAACACATCTTCTTTTATTTCCCCATTTAAAAAGGCACTCTTGACATCCATTTGAAAAAGCTTAAATCCTTTATAACATGCAAAGGCTAATAGCACTCTAATGGCTTCCAATCTAGCTACAGGGGCAAAAGTCTCCTCAAATTCTATCCCTTCTATTTGGTTATACCACTTAGCCACCAATCTTGCTTTATTCCTAACCACCACTCCTGAATCATTCACCTTGTTCTTAAAGACCCACTTTGTCCCAACTACACTTTGTCCCTTAGGTCTTTCTACAAGCTCCCAAACATCATTCCTAACAAATTGATTCAACGCTTCTTGCATTGCTAAAGTCCAAAACTCATCAGTAAGGGCTTGGTTAATGGTGGTGGGTTCAGTCATTGAGATAAAGGCAGAGTGGTTCACCTCCTTCCTAAGTCCATGTCTAGTCTTAACTCCACTATAAGGGTCTCCTAAGATCAAATCCTTGGGGTGACTTGTAGAGTATCTCCAATCTCTAGGTAAAGTGTGACAATGTCTAACCCTTTCATCCAAATCAATATTTTCTACTCCTTGGGTGACTTCTCCTACTCCTTCATTACTTTGGTGTTCTACCCCCTTCCCCAAATTTTCTACCCCACTAGTAATCTCTCCAATATCATCATCATTCTCAACTCCATGTTTCTTAGGATCAGACTCATCAAATACTACATGGGTTGTCTCTTCCACCATCAAAGTTCTCTTGTTAAACACCCTAAAAGACTTCCCAACACTAAAATATCCCAAGAATACTCCTTCATCAGATTTAGGATCAAATTTTCCCAAGTGAGACTTCCCATTGTTATGAATAAAAACCTTACAACCAAAGACATGAAGGTGGGAAAGATTGGGTGTCCTACCCTTAAGGATCTCATAGGATGTCTTTTCTGATTTGACTCTAACATTCACCCTATTCAAAACATAACAAGCTGTGTTAACCGCTTCAGCCCAAAAGTATTTTGCAAGTGAATACTCAGCAAGTATGGCTCTAGTAGCTTCCACCAAGATCTGGTTCTTCCTTTCATCTACCCCATTCTGCTGAGGGGTCCTAGGAGCTGAAAAATTATGGCTAATCCCCTTGTCCTCAAAAAAATCTCTAAATCTTTCATTCTCAAACTCTCCCCCATGATCACTATGGATGGTCAAAATCTCACAACCTAGCTTTTTCTGAATCTAAGTAGAAAATGTTTTAAATTCCTTAAAAGGCTCATTTTTATATGAAAGAAATCTAGTCCAAGTGAACCTCGAGTAGTCATCAACAATCACAAATCCATAGACTTTCCCTCCAAAGCTGCTAGTGCTAATGGGTCCAAACAAATCCATGTGAAGGACTTCTAAAGGTCTAGAGGTGCTAATGTCCTTAATGGGGTGAAAGGTGGAGTGGACTTGCTTTCTTAGTTGATAGGCATCACAAATGTGGTCTTTTGAAAACTTGAGTTTGGGGACACCTCTAACTAGATCGTTTTGGGTCACTTTCCTAAGGATTTTCATACTTGCATGACAAAGTCTCCGGTGCCATAACCAAGAAACATCAATCATTATTTTTAAGCAAAATGAATCAGCACATTCAATGATATTTAAATCAAGCATGTAGACATTGTTATCATCTTTACTTGCAAAATAGTGTTGTTACTTAAACTTACAATGCATGAATTTGCAAAGAATTGCACGATGAAGCCTTTGTCACAGAGTTGACTGATGTTGAGCAAGTTGTGCTTCAATCCATCTACAAGCAAAATATTTTCAATCATAAGGTTCTTGGAATTACCAATTATACCTGCACCTACCACCTTCTTGGTGGTGTTGTCTCCAAGAGTAACCTTGCCTCTAGTCCTGGACTCTAGTACAACAAACTGGTTGGCATCACCAGTCATATGTCGAGAGCATCCACTGTCCAGATACCACATACTCTCACGGGGCCTTTTGTGAGAGCCCTCCTGCAAAATTACCAAATGTTAGATTCAGGAACCCAAGTAGGTTTGGGTTCCTTCTTATGAAGAGAAGAATGCAATGCATGTGTGGTATGCTGTGAATCATGCACCATAAGTCTCCACACCCAATGTGTACTATGGTGAACTGTGCAAGTGTGTGAGATGTGTCCTAGCATGCCACATGAAAAACATCTAACTCCAGGAAAGGGATTTCTTAAGTGTTTTTAGTTATAATGCATCTTCCTAGGTTTTGGCAATTGATCAAAAGTAGGTGTCATCCTAGTTTTCTTACATGTTTCTAATTCATTTTGAATCTTCAAATTAGTGTTCTTTAAGACCTCATTTTTAATCCTCAAATTTTACTCCATCTCTTTAGACTTCTTAAAATCAGATTCAAGTGATGCTTGTGAAACTTTTAATGCATTATGCTTTTCAACTAATTCATAATGATTTTTATTTAACTCATCAAATTCATCAGGTAAAGTCATATGATTTGAATCAATCGTTTGATGGTCTTTAGTCAAAATTTCATGCTCTTTTTGTAGATTTAAAAATTCTAATTTCAAGCTAGCATATGTTTTCTTTAATTTCCTATATGATGCATGAATTTTTTTTTGAAACTTCATGAAGTTGATCGTAGGAAAGTTCACATACCTCTTCTTGATCAAGATTGTCATCTGCCATCAAGCACAATTTTGATGTCTCATCTTCTGGTTCTGTCTCCGATGAGTTCGACGCCGAATCTTCCCAAAAAGCTTTTGTACTCTCATCTTATCCTTCCTTAGCTTAGGTTTCTCCTCACCCTTTTCTTTGCTTGAGTAATCTTTAAGTGTAGGGCAATCAGTTCAAACGTGTCCTGGTTTCCTACATTCATAGCAAACAACATCGGAAGATCCTTTAGAATGTTTATGATCCCTACCTTTTCTCCAATGATGCTTTTGCTTCTTCCTTAGAAAGCTTTTGAATTGCCTTGGGATGAAGGCAACTTAATCGCTTTCAGACCCGAAAGATTCAGAATCTGATTTGTGCGCCTTCAGTGCAACTATTTTCTCCTTTTTCTTCTCACCTGCATCAAGATTTCTTTGATTCACCCCTTGCTCGTAAGCAATGAGTGAGCCAAGTAAGTTATCAATAGAATAAGTGTTCAAATTCTTAGATTCAGTGATTGCAGTGATTTTAGCATCATATGATGAAGGCAACCATCGCAACCATCTCAAAATCTTATTTACTTTTTCATAGTTTCAAAGTTCTTTTCCTAATGCATGCAGTGAAGTAACTATCTGAGTAAACCTAGTATACATGTCAGAAATAGATTCATGAGGTTTCATACGAAAAAGTTCGTAGTCATGCAAGAGAATGTTCAAACGAGATTGTTTAACTTCATTAGTGCTTTCATAAGTGATACACAATTTATCCCAAATTTCTTTACTAGTTTTGCAAGTGGAGACACTCATGTAATCCTCAGATTTTAAAGCACAGAAAAAACAGTTCAAACATTTTGCATTCAATTGAGCTAAATCTTGTTCATCGAAAGTCCATTCAGTAAACCAACTTCAGTTTTAACACCATTAATTTCGCGAGAAGGTGGAGAATAACCTTCTTTAATAAGCATCCACATGCGATAATCAGTAGATTATAAAAATGTTGACATGCGGGTTTTCCAGAAATCAAAAGGTAAGTTGTCAAACAATGGAGGTCGTGTAATTGAATAATCTTCCGTAGTGTTACGATTCCCAAGGTTAGCCATGGATCAAAATTTAAAAAGTTTTCAAACTAATTTTTTATGAATCCCGCTCTGATACCACCTAAAAGTTCGTTAGGGATGTTAAGCCCTATAGAACTGGCCCAAGCTAATCAAGAGGGGGGGTGAATTGGTATTTTAAAAATTTTCTTTTCACAAAGAACAAAAATCACATAAACCAAAATCACACCACGAGAAAAATAAATGCAGAATTTAAAGTGTGGAAGCAGGAAATAAGAACACAGAGATTTATAGTGGTTCGGTCAACTTGACCTACGTCCACTCCCCGGAGGCGCCCTCCGAGTATTGCACTACAAACGTGACTCTCCTTTAGCCCCCACAGCTAGGCGGAGAAGCCTTTACAAAGAACCTCCTTTTTGCCACCCCGGTAAGGCAGAGAACCTATCTCCTTTTGCTTCCTCCTGAAGCTGGCAGAGAACCACAACCAGATGCTGAATCCTTACCTCTACCGACCCTTCCACGGATGAGAAACTCTAAACGAAGAAGAAGCAGAGCGATCTTTAAGCAACCCTTGTGAATCCCCTCACAAGCTCCCCCTCATAAGATCCTCTCTCTCTCCCTCTCTCTCTTTCTCTCCTCAAGGTCTTCTCAGGTCAAGGCAACAGCAAAAGATTGTTCAAAACGTTGAACAAGAGCTCTTAAATAGAAGAGCTTCAAAGGAGCTCATTAATTGTAAGTTACTGACTATATTGTCCAGGCCGATATGGACATCAGCCTGGCCGATCAGTACAAATCTCAGAAGATCGGCCAGATCATCGCCCTGAATGCAAACTAAACGATTGAAATTTGGCTTGATCGTCCAGGCCGATCTCACGATCATCCCGGCCGATCAGTTCAAATTAGAGGAAAATCGTCCAGAGCATCGCCCTAAATTCGAGCTGACCGATATTTATCGTCCAGAAGTAACTAAAGTTTTTGAATAGATCGTCTTGGCCAATCCTGAGATCGTCCAAGACGATAGGATCGTATCAATCATCCTTAATTACTCCCTTAATTTCCTGATCAATTAAGGCATAATTTATGAATATCGTCCAGGCCGATCAAAGATTGTCCTGGCCGATTATTAAAAAATACAGAATACCTTAATTGTCTATGGCGGTAATTTTTTTCTGTTTTGAGCGTACCGTCCTGGCCAATACATGTATCATCCAGGACGATCTATTAATGACGGCTGCCTTAATTAAGAATCCTTATTTAGATTTTCTATTTTAAGCCTGATCGTCCAAGACGATGTAAATATCGTCCTGACCGATGTGGGTAAAAACAGAAATTCTAAGTCTCTCAAGTGTGTGTGTGTGTGTGTAGGGTTACTTAGCATCAGTCTCTTTGAACATTACAAATAGACTCAAGAAGAGAAAAAAAAAGTACATACTGACTCAATCCCTAAACCTACGAAATCTTGAGCTGGCTTCGTTTGTTCGTCCGATCTTCGATTCCTGAAAAGTTAGAAGTAACAGACAGTCCAAGAGAATCAATAGTGTTTGTCAATCATCAAAACATAAGTCATAAAAATAGATTTGCAACACGTCGTCCTTTTACACCCTCCTAGTGTAGGCAGAGAACCAAGTCTCCTTTTTCTCCCTCTTGATAATGATAGAGAACCGTCATCCTTTTACACCCTCCTGGTGATAGTAGAGAACCGTCATCCTTTTTCACCCTCCTGGTGATGGCAGAGAACCGTCGTCCTTTTTCACCCTCCTGGTGATAGCAGAGAACCGTCGTCCTTTTTCACCCTCCTGGTGATGGTAGAGAACTGAACATTCATCAAAGATCTACTCTCAAGAGTCTTCAAGGAGAAAGGGAAAAGACTTGAAGTACAAATAATGAAATCCTCACCATTGGATAACCTTGTGAATCCTTTCATAATTTCCTCTTCAAGGATCTTACAAATCAAACCCAAACACTCTCCCTTATCACTCTTTCTTCCACTACCAAGAAGAAATTCATAGAAGCATCATCCCTTAAGTCAGTTTTAGGACCCTTATATTCAAAGGACAAGAAAAATCATCCAAAAACTGAAAATTTCAAGTTTTACGAAGTCAGATCGTCCTGTACGATCGACGATCGTACTGTACTAATAGTTCAACATGAACCATTCATCCTCTACGAGCCATTACGAACCCCAAGTCAGAGAAGTTCGTATCGATGGTTCATCCCAAATGATCATTTGTACGAACCCTAATAAAGCCGTTCGTACCAAGGTTTCATCCCAGACGATATTCTGTACGAACCCCAACAGAGCCGTTTGTACCAAGTTTTCATCCTAGATGATCGTTTGTACAAACCCCAACAAAGCTGTTTGTGCCAAGTTTTTGTCCCGGACAATCGTCTATACGAACCCCAACAGAGTCGTTCGTACCAAGTTTTCATCCCGGACGATCGTTTGTACAAACCCGGCTTAGAAAAATTTTCATGCAGATAGTTCACTGTGGAGGACAAAAAAATCAGATCGTCCCGTACAAATAGTTTTAAAAAATTTTAACTTTTCCATTCTCCCAGTGTGTGTTTGTGTGCACAATTATGTAACTTACAATCACACTCTCTCAGACTCAAAAAAAATAAAAAATACAGACTTTTCACAATAAACTTTTTAAAAATGTACTTGAAGTCTACAGCAGTCTGGAGTGTAACATTTCCTGAAAAACATGTTAGTACATCGAAAATCAATTTTTTCCAATATAGATTAGTAGAACTAACACACAAAACAATATGAAATTGTAATCATAAAAAAATCACATGATTTTACAGATTTAACATGAAACGCTCTCAACATAGTAGTCTATCATCTATTTGTTGTAAGTTAGAAAGAGAGAAGTGAAAGAGAGAGAGATAGAGAGAGAAGGAGAACGAGAGATTGAGTGAGTGAGAGAGAGAGAGAGGTGGAGAGAGTGAGATGGAAAAAGTAGAGAGTGAGTGAGAGAGAGGGCGATAGAGAGAGGGAGAGGGGGATTAAGAGAGAGAGAGAGGGGGGTGAGACAAATAAAGAGAGGATATAGGAAGCGAAGTAATCTATCATCTATTTGTTGGAAGTTGGAGAGATAAAAGAGATAAAGAGAGAGAAGGAGAAAGAGAGAGTGATTGAGTGAGTGAGAGAAGTGGAGACAGTGAGATGGAGAAACAGAATGTGAGTGAGAGAAAGAGGGGGAGAGAGAGTGAGTGAGTGTGTGTGTGTGTGTGTGCGTGTGTGTGTGTGTGAGAGAGAGAGAGAGAGAGAGAGAGAGAGAGAGAGAGAGAGAGAGAGAGAGAGAGCGGGTGTGTGTGTGAGTGAGAGAGAGAGGGAGGGAGGGAGGGAGAGAGAGAGAGATAAAGAGAGGATATAGGAAGAGGAGTAGTCTATCATCTATTTGTTGGAAGTTATAGAGAGAAAAGTGATAGAGAGAGATAGAGAGAAGGATAACAGGAGATTGAGTTAGTGAGAGAGAGAGGTGGAGAGAGTGAGATGGAAAAGGGAGAGAGTGAGTGAGACAGAGGGTGATAGACAAATGGAGAGGGGGACTAAGAGAGAGAGAGAGAGGGTGGAGAGATAAAGAGAGGATACTGGAAGAGAAGTAGTCTATCATCTATTTTTTGGAAGTTAGAGAGAGAAAAGTGATAGAAAGAGAAAGAGAAAGAGAGAGTGATTGAGTGAGAGAGAGAGAGAGAGAGAGGTGGAGACAGTGAGATGGAGAAATAGAGAGTGAGTGAAAGAAAGAGAGGGAGAGAGAGTGAGTGATTGTGTGTGTTTGTGTGTGCATGTGAGAGAGAGAGAGAGAGGATATAGGAAGGGAACTAGTCTATCATCTATTTGTTGGAAGTTAGAGAGAGAAGGAGAAGGAGAGAGTGAGTGAGTGAGAGAGAGAGGTGGAGAGAGTGAGACGGAGAAGAAGAGAGTGAGTGAAGGAGAGAGGGAGAGAGGGAGAGAGAGAGAGTGAGTGATAAAGAGAGGATATAGGAAGATGAGTAGTTTATCATCTATTTGTTGGAAGTTAGAGAGAGAAAAGTGATAGAGAGAGAGATTGAGAGAGGAGAAGAATAGATTGAGTGAGTAAGAGAGAGAGGTGGAGAGAGTGAGATGGAGAACGAGAGAGTGAGTGAGAGAGGGAGGGAGAGAGAGTGAGTGAGAGAGAGGGCGATAGTGAGAGGGAGAGGAGGACAGAGAGA